>JARJDW010005011.1:0-12464 GCA_030264715.1 Adinopsis sp. GC000173
AAAATGATCAGTTTTTTAGTACCCATATATGGTTGGACGTGTGACACACGTCCATGTCCAAAATTGACCAGAAACGAATGAACGTGTCAGACACGGCGTTGTGCGTTAAGTGGTTAAGTTGATTTAATAATATTTTTGAATTTAATTAAACATTTAACTTTAACACAATTATTTTTATGATATTTGTATTACTAAAAATATAAATTTAGTGATCATAGTGGTTTTTATATATCTTTCTAATTTGAAACTAATTTTATATTGAAATTTAAAGAAATATTGAAAATTTTACTTCGTTTAAGTACAATTAAATTATAATATTTTTAAATTTATTTAAATATTTAACTCTAACACAAATTTGCTTAACACCATTGTTTTTTTTTAATTATTCTTGTCTACTTAATATATCATCTCTTGTAATTACCTTCAAGTTAATTCCTAAACAAATATTGTAAATATTATTTTAATTAAAAATGTTAATTGGATGACAATTTTATATCAAATGCTGTCTTGTCTTGTGACCATCTTAAGAATCAAACCATTTTTGTTTATAAATGTTTAACGTACCATCTTGTAGCTACCTTCATAATTGATTTTGAGTTAAAATTACAAATTAAATAAATATTGTATTATGTATTAATTTTATAATAATAGATTTGAATTAATTAATATTGCGCCAAACATAAAAATTAAAAATTAATTAAAAATAATATTTACGCGTACGCCACTGCGGTAAACAATTCAATTTATTAACGACAAACTTCACTTCACATTATTTTGGTTTTGTAACCTAAAAAAGTATGCGACAACATACATACACGAAATAAAAAAAATCGCAACGTAAAAGAAGAAAGTAATGGAGTAATTGAAGTGGTGAATAAAAAAAAACGCATCGACAATATATAATTATAATTAGACAAGTGAAAATGCGTCCACGTTTGATCATTGTCTAATTCTTTGAATATGTTCAATGGCTAAAACAACTTACGTTGAGATTGGTCAAGGTACACACACCCTCGTTTGACCTCGCTGCCGTTCGTTTATCACCGGCTGACGAACTTTCTCTTTCGAAAATAACAAAAAATTTATATATTTCTATATGGATCGAAGCAATCATTTTGCGAAAAAACAACAACATGCAAATTGCGCGCTCCTTGGCACGTGCCGTATTCCACACGAAATAAATAACAATCATTTTTCCTATATCATAATAATAAATAAATAGTGTGTAATTTTAAATGCGCTGACGACGAACGATCAATGTTATATTATGATTTTTCGGTGTGTTGTGCTGGGTAGGGTGTGAGAAGGGTGAAGGGTGGGGTAACGTACGTTGGCCTCGAAAGGCCTCGCGCAAGGAGGCCGCGGACTGTGGCTTCGATAACACACGTGCAATTGATAATACGACGCAGCGCAAAATGCTAATTATTCAAACAATGAGAGAGCGATTAAATATTATTTGTGTTGTCTAAGCAAATAGCGTATTGGAAAAATATATGCAGCAATATTATCGATGGAATAGTGAATTTTCGGCGTTAAATGGTTGGAGCGTTGGATTATTTTACGTATTATCAGCGCACATGTTTCGGCCACAGTCGTTCGCCTCCACGTGCCGCAAGTCCTCGGCCCAGACTTGTTGGGGCATTCGAGTGGAGGGGTAAAGTGAGGCAACGAAGGGTACAACAATCGTTAATGTTCGTTGCGAACCGAACTTGTGGGAGGTAAACATTTCAGTTTGATTTTGGAGTGGCTATCGTATAGTCCCTAAATTACAATAAAAAAATTATATTATTAGAAAAGCTAAATCAAATATTAGGAAAATACTACGAATTATAGTTTATTGTTTACTGGATTTTAAATACGAGTGCGTACAACGTAGTGCCTCAAATTGTCATCGCGTCAACACAAACAACCGCACATCATTACCAAATTCAACAACCAAAGAGAAAGTCAACGCGAAAATTTCGCCAAGCAAAATATTCTACCACAATAATCGACGACGACCTGGTTTTACTCATGTATTAATTATAATTAATTCGAAAACTGTAAGTCTTTCCATCATTCAATATTTATTTTGTTATGTGTGTTTGTTGTGTATGGGTATGTGTGTGTGTTTGTGTGTATGTGTTTTTTGTTGCTCGATCCGATTCAAGGTTGTTAAAGGCGCGTATTGAGATAGGTAACGTTTCCAATTAAGAATCCATCATTGCAACAATATTCCGATTGGCGATTCCAATTGGATTTCATTATATACGAATTTTGGTGTGCCAGGAGAGCGAAATATATCGGTTGAAAATATTTTTTAATGATGTTTTCGGCGCGGTGCGCGGTGCGGGGAGGCCGGTACCAACTCCGACCTACGTCTCTATAGGTTGACGAGGTCGGTGATCGTTGTAAAAAAGCGAGCGGGAACTCCACGTGGAGGCGAATGACTGTGTACGAACCGCTCGTGCACTTTACATTACGAACGGCGCTCGAATGTTGTGGAGCGTGCGTGGAAGCCGCAGTCGTTCGCCTCATTGCAGCTACCGCTCGTGTCATTTTTAAAGATAACGCGAATGTTGTTTTCGAAAAGCAAATGTATAAATAGTCAATCATTCGCAAACAATTTTAAGTACTTATCTAGCTGTAGATTATGGATGGTCATGAGTTTGTGATGCCGCTTATTCGAGAGAAAAAAATACATGACCTGCACAAATTTTTTCGTACAGCAATATAATACGGTTCGTCGTCGTCGTCTCGCAACCGCACCAACCAAAACACAAAACTCGTTCGTTTATATGTGTATTTCGGCGAAATTTTATCGTTTCGCTGCTGTTGTTGCTGCTTCCACTGGTGCTGGTTTAAGCGAGGCGAAAACAATTGCGTACGTCATGGCTGCTTTGTAAATTTTCTTGTTTGGGTGCATTGGCCCTTTTATATATTTTGGTAGGGTCCGTGGGGTCAAACACCGACCTAAGAACATTTTGGTACCCCCTCCTACGCACTGCACACGCATGGGGCGTGGTGTACGCAAGAACGCACTCGCACTTGTCACAAAACTCTTGCATTGATGCGTTGCACTTAAAGCCGGTTACATCATTCAAATAAATAAAAAAGTGCCTTCACGATTTTACTACTATTACTATACTATATACGTACTAAACAATGTCCGAAAGTGACGAGTCGAAAATTAACGAAGTGCAAGAAACGTTTATTAAAAATTTATTCATGCGCTGCAAGAGCGAGGATACGAATGGTGCGAGTAATTAATTAGCAATAAAATAATAATTTACTAAATAAATTAATTATTCTTTATTGTTTTGTGTATTACAGAAGAAGTGTGGTCCAAAGTGCCAACAATGGTTGGATATTATAGCGAAGCCTCAAATCCGCTCGCATCAGTTCAATCGTCCGAAGAATCCTCATCGGTGAAACGCTTAGTCTGCAGTCCCGATCTGCCAATTCCAAGCTTCCCAACGCAATCCGGCCAGGAGGAGAGCATCCAGTGCCAGCTGTGCAACAAGATGTTCGCGACGAAGGCCGCCTTCCAGGCCCATCAGCGCACCCACCAGAAGGAGAGTGACGATCCGTATCGTTGTAATATCTGTTCAAAGACATTCGCTGTGCCAGCGCGCTTAACACGTCACTATCGAACGCACACCGGCGAAAAACCATTCTGTTGCGAATTTTGTAATAAGTCGTTTAGCGTCAAAGAAAATCTCAGCGTACATCGTCGAATCCATACGAAGGAGCGTCCATACAAGTGTGATGTGTGCTCACGAGCGTTTGAACATTCCGGAAAATTACATCGTCACATGCGTATACATACCGGCGAACGGCCGCACAAATGTAACGTATGCTCGAAAACCTTCATACAATCAGGGCAATTGGTCATCCACATGCGAACGCACACCGGCGAAAAACCGTATGTATGTACCGTTTGCCAGAAGGGGTTCACATGTAGTAAACAGCTCAAAGTACATTCGAGAACGCATACTGGTGAAAAACCGTACTCGTGCGAGATTTGCGGCAAATCGTTTGGTTATAATCACGTATTAAAATTGCATCAAGTTGCTCATTACGGTGAAAAAGTGTATAAATGTACGATCTGTAACGACACGTTTACATCAAAGAAGAATATGGAGGCGCACATAAAGAGTCATTCGGAGAATGCGGCGCCGGTGTCCCCACCGCAATCAACGACCCCTGGTAGTGAATCTTCATGTTCCTCAACTAGCGATAAGGAGAATAAAGACACACCAATCAATCTAACCCAAATCCCCGAAGTTGCGCCAGTCAGCTACGATCACGACATTCGTTACTATTTCTATTCGCGTGATCGCTTATCGCCGACATCATTCCCATATCTACATCATGCGAACCCGTCCTCCGGCGTTGAGCTGCTGGCAGCGGCGGCCACAGCGCAAGAACGCGTTCAGGAAGAGCAGGCACGCACATCATCGCCCGATCTCGCTGTGTTGAATCTCATATCGCGCGGTTCGCACGAAGTCGTCGCCGCGCTCCGTCAGCATCCGGCGTACTTCACCGCGCCAACAATACACTACGACACGACGACGTTGAGCGCCGGCGATGACATACGGCGTAGGGTCGAGGCGGCACTTGCGGTCGAGGAGATTGCGTCCGAAGAAGAGCCGCTGTTGACGCCGCCGAATTCGAATCCGGTGTCGCCAGCGCCTTCAGTTTCACCTGACCCTGAACTAAGTCTACCTCCAAGGAAAAGGTCAAAGATGATTTTGAAATCGATGGAAACCGCCAAGGACTTGTCACCGGTTCGATATAGTTCAGTAATTCAGTATGCGCGAGCATCATAGTGCCATTGCTCGTAAACAATCTGTTTCATTTTTAAAAAACAAACCGATTTTTTATTTTGTATATCGTACTAAACAATACGTACTACATTAATATGCTTTAGATTACAATCAATTAAAATATTTTAATGTTTTAATTTAAAAATTCTATAAGATAATATGAATCGTTGCAATATCGATGCTGTTGAGATTTGACGTAAAGTAGTACAACTGCAACGTAAAAAAAACACCAAACAAACAATTGCAAATATTTTAATGAAGTAATGGACTAAATATTAATTTCATTTTTTGTTTCTGTGATAAACATGACGTTTTACCTCATTACAGTGCCTCGGGTTTGCACAACCCAAGCAATATAAAAAAATAAATAAATGAATAAAAAAAATAGCGCACTGTCATTAATATACACATTTAAAAATACAAACACATATTTAAGATAAAAAAAAACTTCTTCACCTCATTATAGGATATAAGTTAATATATTCTGTATTTTAATATATATTTATATATATATATGCATTGTTTTTTTTGTTTCGTTATTTGCTATTTTTTAACTTTATGTACGGAAATTTTTATTATAACAGATGTGAGAGCACAGAAAAATTTAGATGAATTGAAAAAAAAAATAAGGTAATGAATGTGTTTCGTATTTTATGGTACATAATATCAAATATTAATTTAAATTATTTAGCTGTTATCTATTACTATTTGTTTTTTTACTTACTTTCTTTTCGAAAAAAAAGAATATTTTTAAATTAAATTGTGTACTGTAATCTAAGTCTGAGCCATTTGGGAGTTTCTTTCTGTGGCATATGTTGTATTCCTTATTATAAATGTAATATTAATAAATTATAAGATAAATTAAATAATTGCTTTTTGTTATTCTTGGATATTTATGGTGTAAGTGTAATTACTTTCACAATTTCAAGTTGATCGATTTTTGTAATGCAGTTCAAAATATACGGCGCCACCTATACGACAATAGCAAAAGGTTTACACATGGCTACTTAAAGAATTCTTTCCCAAAGTTAAAATTCAATAACTCGCATAACCGCTCATTCGGATTTATGTTTTGATCCGGATTATCATTGTTATCATCTTATACCAGGGGTGGGCAGGGTTTAATTTACTACAAAGTATCTGCTTTAAGATTTTCAATGAATTAGAACCCTCAGTACTAAATGACGCTATTTATAATAGAGTGCTTGTCACAATAACATTCGATAGTTCAATCCACATACCAATTTGTAAAACTCGGTGTAATGGATTCATTTTTTTCTTAAACTGTTAAGCCCTAAACTTTTCAGACCACATATATTGTTTGACAAGTTTCTGGCTTTCCATAAACGTGTATAATTATTTAAAAAGAGTTTCGCTTGTAGATAGTTTTAACAATATTTTTTTGATATTAAAATTTTATTTATATTGTGTCGTTTTTATACGGATACGCTTTGCATGAATAATTCAGACAGAACCTAATTTATATAAAATATAGTTTTATAACTTATCAACTTACAATCAACGCGTTTATTGTTTATTAATGGCAAGCTGAAAAGCGTACCCCTCATTTTTTTGAACAAATTTGATGATAGAAAAGTTTAGCAAAACAAGAATTAAAGTAAATTAAAGGAAAATTTTTCTAAATACATACTAAAAATTTCAATAAGACATAATTTTTCATCTCGAATAATCTTTTAATCTTTTGGAATATAGGTATTGCTCATTTTTAATTTTCTTCCTTATAGGTAGGTTTCCTGCAAGAATAAGTGTTTATGTACGAGTCTGTACTGTATTGCAAAATTCTTATTGAAATTTATTATAAATTCTTCATCAATACATAAAAGTTGCATTATTGAATATGTATCCGAAATGAAAACGCATTTAGTTAAATTATTCCTATAATATACAGTTGTCGCTTGGAATTAATAAGGTCTTGGTGGTCCGGGTGGTCCTCCGCGCATCATACCCGGTGGCGGTCCTCTCATACCCATTGGAGGCGGTGGCGGGCCACCTCTACCCATTCCTGGCATACCTGGTGGCATTCCCATCATGCCAGGAGGTGGGCCCATCATGCCTGGTGGTGGTCCTCCCATCCTTGGCGGGCCTTGGTTCATTTGTGGCGGTGCCGACACTTGACCTCTTCCTCCTGGTGTCATGACTTGTTGAGATGGACCTACAAAATACATTACAAGTAAGTTTAAGCTTTGGTAAGCATTAATTTTAATTAATTAAAAAGCTTTAAATTCTGATAAAGATTACTCAGACAGTAAAGGGATATATGTATTATTTAATAATAGGTAACGGGATGTTATTTATTTTATTACCTCCAACGCCGCGTACCGGGCCTTGTAAGCCTACAGGAACTGCTCCCATACCAGCGGGCATTCCTCTGCCAGCAGCTCTGCCCATTCCAGGCACTGGAGCTGCACCTGGTATTGGTACTCTAGGCAAACCTTCCTCGGGTGGTGGAGGACCTTCCACCGTCAGTGAAACAATGCTTTCACCGCGTAGTAAAACAAATCCTAGTATGCGCTTCTCTTCGCGTTCCACCTTCGAGTTTTTTGGTTTAATTTTACGAAACTCTTCACAGTCACCTAATATCATATTCATATGCTTATCAAATGCTTTAAATGTACCTATAAACGTCCTAGAGTCTTGTAACGTTATTCTAACTCTATAGTTTATGTGTTGTATCATCTTATTATTTTTACCGATCGTCTGAAAAGTTTAAAATGCAAATCAATTATATGAATTTATTCAATAGATTTATTTAACTTACCATTTTGACGTTATTTCTCGTAAATCTACAAGAACGAAAATAAAGTTCGTTAAGAAATTCTTAAACGAACAACAAACGCTTAAACGTAACCTTAAAATAGCCGGCGTTGTAATGGCGGTTTCGGCGTAGTGCCAACCTAACAGTTACAAGTCACCAACATTTCAATAGTAAAATCACCAAGTGCATTGTTTATGTTTGACATTTGAATTTTTTTAAATCAACTTAATTTTTTAAAGTATTTAATATGTATTATAAATATTTAAAAGTGATAACAATATAGATATTAATGTTTGAGGTAAGATTTGCTAAAAATTGTCTTAATTGCATGTATCACATAGCATTCACTCGCTAGTATACTTTTAAAAATGTTTTATCGGTGGGGGTTCTAATAATTATATACTCCTACGGGTGAATATACCCGTATCACCCGTATTCTTGTCGCTAATATTCACCCCCACAAACAACGTCATCAATTACCCGACAGATAACTTTATCTTGGCGAACATAACCTAGAAACCTTTGTAAATCCAGTAAATACATATTCTCGTTGCTTTCAGAAACGTCATTTAATAAACTACAAGGTATTTACTAATTCCTTGGTATTCAGTAATATTTTATAGTAGTCGGTAGTTTTAACAGTACTAATTCAAATAAAATCACAACAATTTTAACACTGTTATAAAACAATAGTACAACAAGATTTTCTGCACGTTACATCGATAGATAAACGGTATACAATGGAGCGAAGAGCAAAAAATTACACCAATTTTGAAAGAGAACTATTAATTAAGTTAGTTCTTGCGAAAAAGGGCGTAATAGAGAATAAAAAAACTGACACCAACACAAACCAACGTAAATTTAGAGCGTGGGAAATGATTTGCGAAGAATTTAATAATAGTCAACAAAGTGGTAAACGCACTGTTAAACAACTTAAAGAATTATACCAGACATTAAAAAGAAATGCACGAAAGAACAATAGTGAAGTAAAGGTATATATGTACTATATATTTTTTATTTATTTTTAAACCATTTTCTTTAGGCAGATGATTATAAAATTGGTGGAGAAACATATAATTTAATTACAGATATTGAAGGAAACTTGATAGAAAACTTAAAAACGCAATTTAAACCAGGCTCTAATACATACAACAAAAGTGAGATATTTTTTAACGGTAAAAGAATTAAATAAAAGGGTTGCATAAAATATATAACTATTTTTACAGAAGTAGAAGATTCAAATTCATCATCCAGCTACCAAATGCAAACTTTTAACAAAGATGTTTTGGCACCAGAAAATCGTCAGAATCACGAAATGATAAGCGAATTACAACAAGGCCTATCAAAGTTAAACAGTAGTCAAGAAACCATTTCTTCAGATAATAAAAAACGAGCAATTGAGGAAATTGCTGACATATTTAGGAAAAGAAAAGAAATTAAAAATGAAATTTCAGTTAAATATTTGGAAGAAAAAAGATATAACATGGATTTAGACAGAAAAATTAAAAGTGGAGAGCTAGAAATTAAACTGTTAGAGAAAGAACGTTTGGAGATGGCCTTAAATTGGGATAAACAAATAAAAATTGCGCAGTTTGAAAAAGAAAAGCAAGCTATACAGCAACAAAAAATATTATTTAATTTAGCCCAGCAAGAGGCAGAGTTAAGAATTGAAAAATTAAAAAGGGAAATTCAAAAATTATAGTGATAAATAATAATTTAATATTTAAGAAACGAACAAAAGTTATTAGTATTGAGAATTTATTAAAGTAAGTTGCAATGATTACATTTCTTATTTTATTTCGATCATTACCCAAATTTATATATTGATTTGGTTTTTTTGTTAGTTAGTAAATCCTCTTGGCAATATGCGTACAGCGTTGTTTCTTTACTCCACCATGTCATAGGATTCAGAACAGGAATGAGCATTTAGAGTGATGCAGCAGATGCATTATAGCAAAGGAAAAAAGAATTTCCATATTGTCCTTCTTCAAATTTTTGTTTTACTAAGGAAGTACTAAATACCTGGCTGTTGTATGTTGAACAAGGATACCTTGCATACCTTTCGCGTTTTGAGATTGTTTTTATTGGCTTTTAGAACTTTATTAAATAAATTGAAGAGTAAAAAATATATGAAGAGGAGAAAGAATTCGCTTGTACGTCTACACGCAGTTTTTACAGAGCTTACACTGTTTACTTTACATCATTTCTATACATACCATAAATATTCATTACACAGTACTACTTCGAACAGAACATATTATATTATGTAGTACCTACTTGGATGTTAACACTTTTCGCAAATATTTGAGACGTTATACGAAAAGCAGCCTTTTGTGTGTCCGGATTTGAATCATCATCAGGACAGGATTATCCGGTGACTTTACTGATAATTTTCGACATGTATGTATGTGATTCTGTATGCTTCCTAATTTAATTTGTTATTGCAATAAACACCAAACTAGGTGCAACTTTTCATATGTGGATTTCACCAAAATAGTGTTATTACTTTAATGTTTTTATAAGAAACATCAAAACTGAGTAAACGTGTCTAGTAATCTGCAATAGAATTAATTTTTCATTGTTTATTACAATTTTGTTGGTCAAATAATATTTACCGATACGAGTAATTGTTTATCAAACGAACAAAAATCCCCAACCTTAATTTTCGGCGAGCATTTATTGACATTCAGCAAGAATAACATATCTTTAGCTATTTTTAAATCTCCATCCCAAGGTATTGCATAAAATATTTCATCTTGTAACTTTTCAAACTGAAAAATAATTTTTTCTTAAATGTGTTTGTCATTTTCAATTGGATGTAGTTTCTTACTTGATCTAATATAAAGCTTCCAGAATTCCCAAAGCAAAAAAAATACGTAACAGAAACACCACACATAAAGAAACTTAAAAGATCAAAATTCTGAAATAAATTTACGTTTTTCATTAAAATAAATTCTTAAGTGATTTAAGCTAGTTTTTACATAATAGAGTCCGTAGAATAAGCAGCTTGCAAGTAGAGTATTTAGAATAACATATGCCAGCATTGCATATTTTTGAAGACTATTAGTTGCTTTTACAATCCTTTAAAAATATTATTAGAAATAATTTAAGATAGAAATAGTTATACTTCGAATAAATGACATTCTTTTCGCAACAAATATGGGAGCTGTTTATTAAATCTAATTCGGGTACCCTGAATTTAATAATCTTTTTAATTTAAACATTTGAAATGTTTTAAAATAGTGTTTTGAATGTATTTGATCAACACTAGCATGATATAATTAATACAAGCTAGTTACTATCTTTTAAATCTAGTTGAAAGAGCATTTTTGTAAATTTCTTAATAGAAACTGATTTTTTATCGTATTATAAAAATACTTTGCATTTCAATTAAAACCAATTCGTAGATCAAATTGGACTTGACCCTCTTTAAAGTTTTGAACACTTTATAAAAAAAGGTAGAACACAAGAATAATATAACCATACATACTTGAAAATACGATTGTGGTAAATAACAAGTTTTTTTAATTGCTGTTTACGTTCATTACAATCACGAATTAAAGGTATAGCTCTTATAAAACCGCACATTTCCTTTCCATAAAATGCAATCATATCGAACATGAACATCAATTGTAACACCGCATTCGTTATCCAAAGCACAGCATGACTACTTGCAATCAAAAATATTGTCCTGATGAAGAATATTTGGAGACCTTTAGCAAATTCGAAAGGCAAATACTATAATAATAAAAATCAATTCATAATTAAATTGTTTGTAGTGCTTTTATATTTACTGTGTGAATTTTTACGAAACAAAGTGGAAAGTCGTCGGGGCAATTATATAAAAATATAAAAAATATTGAAATAATTGCCAAAAATCCCATCGTAATATTTATTATTATAATAAATATGTTAAATTTTGAATTATAACTAGTCACGTGTTGATTATAAGCATATTCATAACAGTGTCGATGTTTGTCGACTAATGCTTCAATTATACCAAAATTTCCACGTATAAAATAAAAACAGGATAAATTCAAACACGTTGCCATTAGGTACGTAATGCTGCCACTTAATTCCACCATATCCATACCGTTTTTTACTAAAGATAAATCTCAATTAATTGCATTACTATTAGATTATAGCCAAAAACAAAGTTTGTAGATAATTTTATTAGTCTGTTTGTTTTAGGTTTGGTGAAACTAATATGTAAAATGCATACCTACAAATTTGCTTATAAACGCAATAATGTTTATTGCTAAAACGCCATTTATGGTGGTAACTGTGATTCCAGAAATTAAGTCTTTTCTTTGATTGCCATGTAAAATACTACCAGTTAATTTTAATATTTTGATGGAACATTCAGCGAATAGAACATTTTCCATTCTCTGTGTACGCGAGATAACATACTTTAGTTTACGACTTATAAAATCCATTTGCGAAAAGGATTATTTAAAATATTCAATAATCTGCTCATAGTAGGAGTCAATGTTTAAAAATGTGCTTCGATAAGAAAGCACAATTATTGAATAGTATCTGAACATACTCAATGTTCATAATAATAGCTATATTATGTGTGTTGTGTGAATAGTAGTTTTATTTTTAATGCTCGTAATATATGAAATATTAAGTCGTTGCAGACATTAAGGAGCGATTAGCATAATGACCTGGCAACAGACCACGGTCAGTACCCGCAACCCCTAGCTTTCTTAATAAGTGATGCACATCCTCAGCTAACCAAACAGTCGCCAACCATTAGGGAATATTAGAGTTTAGTTATCCAATTGGAGTACGAGAAATATTGTTTATGTTCATTACAGTCGCTATATTATGTGAGTTGTGTCAATATTATATGTCCACTTGTATTTTTAGTGCTCGTA
>JARJDW010005013.1:0-12598 GCA_030264715.1 Adinopsis sp. GC000173
TATCAGCCAATTAACTATTACAATTATTTGTTCCGCTGGTGAAAAACCGTGCATATTGAAGCAATTACTTTATGATTTATGTGGAAAACTTATTGTGATTAAATTAATGTTACAAGGTTGTCCCTAATACTTTATTTTAGGTTAAATCTTAGCTGTGCTTATCATTTCAGTCTCAATTAAAAAAAAAATCAAAAGAAATCTAAAATAAAAAGTCAAAGAAACGTATTGAATCATGTGTCTTCAACCATTTTTAAGCCAAATACTCATCTTAGTTTATAATCACAACCGTAATTTAATTCAAATAAGCTTTAATATTGCATGATAACATTTTTTTCAATAGTTCAATGAATTTGCCTGTAACAAAAATATAAAAAGTACCAAATTGTGGTTTTTAAAAGATTTTTGACTAACTTTAGGTAAATTTAAGTACTTGTATCTTAGTTAGTTTTAGATGTCAACTAGATATAATGTTACTGCCATTAAATAAATGCTATATACAAATAAAATACAGAATTATATTGCCATCACAATTTATAACAAACATTAAGGAAATTTCATTTTTCATTTACATTTTTATTTATAAAATAAATAGTAGAATAGGTAAAATATAGATAAATTTTATTATATGATATTCACCTTTAAAAACAGCCGATTTTCCAATTTTTTTGAACAAAATTGAAATCGGACACTAATTTCCCAATATACGTAGTGATGAATTAAAATAGCTACAAACTTGTATGATTTTAGTAATTTTTGACAAATTTTAGTTCAACACTATTACATACTTCCTATTATTATAAGTTTTAAGTAAATATTTTAATTAACATAACTTTGAATGTGAAGAAATGTAAAGTTAGAAACAAAAAGTTTCTTGTACTTTAGTTAAGTTTTTGTTCTGTTAGTCTGCAAATTTTGAGTAGATATAAAGTATATAACAATTTTTCCCACTTAATAGGTATTTCAGCGCTTTGGCAAGACCACTTAAACTTATTATTTAGATATGGATCTTTAAAATTAATTTATTGTTAGTGTTTACATATCTTTTCGGGGGTCTAATCAATCTGCATTAATAAAAATTTTAATTGATATAACAATTTTTATAGATATTTTATGGTTTTTTATTACACTATATACTTACTTACATATTTTTTGAAATTAACATTTAATCTTACATGCTATTTGATAGAGAGTAGGAAGTTTATTACCATTGCTAGATTGATGATCGTTGATAATCTACCTGTATAGGAAAAACCCTCATTCGATTTTAGAATCATTTCCGACTTAATTTTTTTGCGTGAGTATGGAGTTTAAATCATCGCGTAGCCTGATGCTATTGAAGAGCTTGTTGTAATCAGATAGAAGTAGTATATACAAAATGACTAAGTGAGCACTTTATGAGGTGGAATATTGGGTCACAATGTCAAACAACGAGAATACTTTCTACAAGTGCTGCTCTTGTTGCACTTAGACACGAGTTACATATTTTTAAACGTAGCTAGGTCAAGAAGAAGTAAGTAGGTGGATTCATGTAAATTTGTTGTTGTTTTTAATTGTTTGCAATCGAATTTTTAGAATTGCTAAATAGAATTAAAAATATATTAATATTAAATAAATTATAATGGAGTGTATTTATTAAAATTTCAGTTTTATTTTAACGCATTTTTCCTTTATTGCAATACCGGTTTTAACTGCTCATATTTTAATGCTTACAGCGCAAGTAATAGTATGTAAGCTTACCAAAACTGCGCTTTTAAATACAAGTGTATTTTTGCAGCTCAATTGTGTTATTACTTATGATTTTTTCTATAGAAACTTTTTGCTGTTGTATATCTAATTGTGTCTTGTAAAATGGAAGATATCAAATATATAAAAACAAATCGTTAACAACAAATTAAACAACTTTAATACTTATATTCTAACTCACTTATATTAAGAAAATTATAATCTAGTTTATTTGTAAAAATTTCAGTTGTACTTGAACTAACTACTCGTATTTTAAAGCTTACAGTGCATGTTATATGTAATCTTTCCAAACTGCTCTGAAATAAAAGTGTATTTATACATAATAATTGTATTACTTACAATTTACCAAAAATAAACAACTTTTTACTTTTCTATACTGAATTGCGTCTTGTGCAATGAAAGATATCAAGTTTTATAAAAATGAAACGTAAACAACAAGTTCGATAACATTAATATTCATTTTAATTTTAATTATTCAAAATGTGAAATATTATTCTAAACAAATTATAATGTATTTGTAAAAATTTCAGTTTTATTTAAACGCATTTTTCTGTTGCTACAATACCGGTGTTAACTGCTTGTATTTGCAAGCTTGCGGTGCAAGTTATATGTAAGCTTACAAAACTACTTTAGTTTACTTAAAATCAAAAGTATTTTTTACTTTTGATACTTAATTGCGTCTTGTGTAACGAAAAACATTCAATATATAAAAATGAAACGTTAACAACAAATTCGATAACTTTAATAATCAACTTTTTATAAAGTAAAAATATAGAAGCGTTGAAACACTTTTAGCGATTAAGGATAATTTAAATTGAAGTCTACGCCATTTAACGGTAAATTAATTATAGCTAAAAAAGTAAAATGCAAGCAACTTGCATTTATTATTTTAATATTAAAAGTTGAAAGTATGTTTTTTACTAAAAAACTAACTAGGATTAAGCATATGGCTTGGTTTGCTGCTAATAACATAAAAAACGTTAGTGTTGCTAATAATTATTAAATGATTTATAGCAGTATTTGGACGACTGAATGAAATTAATACGATTTTGTGATTTCTTTTATTAATCTCTCTGGTTTTCTTCAGCAAACTTTCTAAGACCTATATATATAGAAACAATGCTTTTTATCAATAATATCTCCTATAACCGCTAAGCTTTTCAAGTAAGCGCATAGCACAGCAAATTCTATTAAATGTAATTAAAACGATTATTAAACGAAGTGGGATTCACGTTTTTATTGCTTAATAATAAAACCGGCGGCGAATCTATTAGAAAAATGCAGTTCTTTTTTTTTCAATTCTCCTCGCGCAGTAAAACTAGCGACGAATTTGCTAAGAACGTTACATGCGACAAGATTATAAGTGATTGCAACCAAGTGCCAATAAAGTGGAAAGCGCAAAACTCTTTAAACGTATTAGTTATTTATTTCTGGCAGAGGAGTAAGAAGGCATCATCGCGAGCACAAAGACCTTTTATACACTTTACGCTAAAATAGAATATATTGCAATTTAATACATATTTTAATTATTTTCTCATAAATGTTTTAATTAAACAATAATTTCGCTTGATGACGCCTTGGTACACGTACCTACCTACCTACTACTACCAACGAGGTTTAATTAGAAATTGCTGCTAATTGCTCCGCACAGATTTTTTTCTTTTGTGTATCGTGCGCATTTCGAAAAAGAGTATTTGATGTTAAATATATTTTGTGTAGGACCTAACGAACCATCGCATAATTAAATATTTAAATGGTATATACGGAGCAGCGCGGCCCTCTGGGAGCGATAAGGAGTTTGTTCCTCACGAGATCAACGCATGCCACCGCTGATAATTGCGGCTAATTAAATCATGCGACAAAATTACTTGACGACTTGATGACAACCTCAACTCAACATAAACTGACGTGTTAACTACACACTCCATATACACATGCAACTTATGACGATTGTAATTAAACGTAACTATATTAATAGATGTTGAAATGTTTGTCGAGGAGTGTGAGTGTTTCACATCGCGTAAAAGGGCCGCTTTGTTTGCATGAATATTGATTAAGCACCAGCCAGTTTGTTTCAAGTACTTTTTTTTATTTTGGGAAAAGGAGAGACCTACCATAGTTTATAACTCAAAAACTGAAAGGAAAAACGATTTACTTCTATTCCCTTCCACGCTGCTTCATCGTACAACTTTATATTATGTTCTAACACATGATGGATAGTGTCTATATAAAAAAATGCGTATACACATTTTTGGCTTTTTTCTCTCTGGTGTGGTTAAAAAATAAAAGAAAGGCGGAATGGCAGCAACAGAATGTTTATAAAATTTCACTTCTCTAGCACATTCGACCAATTTCACAATCAAATAACTAAAGCATTTTGAATGCGCGTTCACATTTTTTAGTGAAGATAAATTTCTTTATATGGCAATAAAATTATAATAAATTGCTTTAAGCACCTACTGCAATTTTTTCTGCCTCTTTTTCCAAAAGCTTTCTTTGTTGGAAATGTTTAATTTTAATTGTTGTTTGCTTTTAACATAAATGATATCGCATAATACCTTACTTAATTTAACATTTCTGCATATTTTGCTTTTTGTTCATTTTATATAATAAAAAAATGGAAATGTGCACAAATATTTTAGTAAATTTTACGATGTTTATACATTTTGATGAAAACATCAAATGATAATTATTAAAAATTTATTATTAAATAATAATGTGTACCTATGCTATTTCACAATTCCAGCAAATATTTTTAATCAACTCGAATTTATGTATAAATGAATTTATAATCTGAATCACTAGCTTTTAATTAAACTATTATGTAAACAACTCTTTGTTCGTACATATTGGTATTTATAAACATTTTCTCTATATGCCTTTAATATTTATTACTATTATTAAAATGTTTTACTTGATGCATAATGTTTTCTTTCTATAAAAAAAGCATAAAACAATATACTGAAATATTGATAAATGTTTTTGCAATATTTGCAGAGCTATTTTAATGGCATTTTGAATATAGCGAATAACAATATAATCTAAATGGAGTATTTATTTTTATAATCATAAAATGAATAAAATATATTGTATATGTGGGTACGTTAAAAAGTATTAAGCTTCGCTTGTGTAAAATTATATTATTAATATCAGGCGAATTGAGTAAAACAATAAAAAATACATTCTTTTTAAAATACCAAAAACTTTTTTACATATGCTAAGTATTTTGTAATGGAAAATGAGGAAATTTGTAGTTATATTGATTGCACCTATTTCTTAATTTTCGTTGGACTTACTAGTTCTTTCTATAAAACATAAAACAATATTAAAATATTTATAAATGTTTTAAATATTTGCAGCTATTTTAATGGCTTTTTGAATATAGCTAATAACAATAATCTAAATGGAGTATTTATTTTTATAATCATAAAATGAATAAAATGTATAGGTATGTGGGTACGCTGAAAAGCATTAAGCTTTGCTTGTATGGAATAATTATTAATTTCAGGCGAATTGCGGAAAACAATAAAAAGAAAAAACGTTCTTTCTAAAATACCAAAAACTTTTTTGCATATCCTAAGTATTTCGCAATGGAAAATAAGAAAATTTGTAGTCATATTGATTGGAGTTTTTTAGCTATTGAATATGTGGTTGCGCGGAAAAATATTAGGCTTCACTTGTACATACGAAATTATAATTAATACCATAGCTACATCTTTTAGATGAATTACATAAAACAATCGAAAGAAAAAACGTTTTTTTTTTAAATTAAATTGATCGGAACTTTTTTTTAATCTTAATTTGACTTGGTAATTGAAAATTGGAGGGACCAAATACAATAAATTAAAGTGTAATAACAAATTGTTCTGCAACACATTTTACTACTTTAGAATAATATTTAAAAAAAATGAAGTTTATATAGTCAAACAATTAAGCATCAAATCTATCTGTACTGCAATTTTTAGTGGCATTTATCGGCTGTTCGACTATTTACCATATCCACGTACATATGTAGGTATACTTTAAGATTAAGTGTATATTATTTAATGGACATTTGAATGGTGTAATATTAGTAATATGTGGAAAATTTCAGTTTTAATAAATTCAGCCAATCCTAACAATTTCTAGTAGTTGGACAAAATTAAATTAATTTGTTCGAAATTTTTATTAATATCATGAATTTTTGCATAAAACAATCAAAAATTAAAAAACGTCCTTTCTATAATACCAAACTTTTTTATACAGCCTAAGTATTTAGCAATGAAAAATGAGGAAATTTGTACTTATATTGATCAGAGCTTTTTCTTAAACTTCGTTTGACTTAGTAATTGAAAATTGGTATAACCAAATAAATTAAAGTGTAATAACAAATTGAGCTGCGATATATTTCTTACTAGTTCAAAAATAAATTTATCTAACAAGTTTCGACTATAATGTGTTTAAAAAATTAAAGTTTACATAGTCAAACAATTAATATTAATACTTTTAATAAGCCAAACATTTACAAATAAGCATCAAATTCATCTGTACTGCATTTTTGAGTGGTATATATCGGTTGTTCGACTAAACACTATTTACCATATACTCGTATGTACGTATAATTTAAGATTAAGTGTATATTATATAATGGACATTTGAATGGTGTAATATTTGTAATATATGGAAAATTTTAGTTTTAATAAATTCAGTCAATTCTAACAGTTTCTAGTATTTGGACGAAATGAAATTTATTTGTACATAATTATTATTAATATCATGCGTTTTTGAACAAAACAATCAAAAGAAAAAACGTTCTTTCTAAAATTCCAAAGTAGTTTGCAATGGAAAATAAAGAAATTTGTATTTATATTGATTGAAGCCTTTTCTTAATCTTCATTTGACTTATAAATTAAAAATTGCTATGACTAAATAATGTAGAGTGTAATTACAAATTGGCCTGTAACACATTTTTACTAATTTAAAATAAACATATCTAACGCGTTTCGTCTATAATGAGTTTAAAAACTTGAAGTTAATTTAGCCAAACAACTAATATTAATACTTTTAATAAGCCTAAGATTTTAAATAACCATCAAATTTATCTGTACTGCAATTTTCAGTGGCATTACATCGGTTGTTCGACTGAAAATTATCCACGTAGCTATAATTTAAGATTAAATATATATTATTTAATGGATATTTGAATGGTGCAATATTAGTAATATGTGGAAAATTTCAGTTTTAATAAATTCAGCCAATTCTAACAATTTCTACTAGTAGTTGGACGAAATGAAATAAATTGTGCTGACGTGCGGCTTGTTATCAATGCTCGTTGGATAAAAAAAATAACCTAATGTCGTTTATTTTTTGACACTTTTATATGCAAAGTGCGTCATATATTTGGCAAGAAGTATGGTCGTTATGTAAAGTTGAAAAAATAACACGAAAAAAATGGAATACTTTTTTTTCTCTCTCTCTCTCTCTCTTTCTCTCTCTCCAAATGTGTTTGTTTATGTGTCTTGCATATTCATAACCTTAACAACTCACATGCAAAATTCATTTCGAACACAAGTAGACACACCGAATCAAAGAATATATACGGCATAGAAGCGCACATATACATCGGATCAATTTTTTTTAAAGCACGAACATTTTTTTACCAAATCCATCTTGAAAATGGAAATTTCTGCTTTAAGAATTTTAAGAATGCGAGCAGATGTTTGCTGCTTGATATTCATAATAAATTTTATAATGGAAAAATAGTACCGAAAGAATAATAATAAAGAAAAAACTAAATCCTAAATAACCCGGTTAACATTTATTAAGCGAGCTTGCTTCTTTTCGTATAACAATAAATAACAAAAAGCGTGTTTTACACAATAACATTGTCATTTTCCAGCACACTCGCTTCTCATTCTCATATATATTTTTTTCCTTCGCCTCCTTTCATTTTTCTCCTGTGCAACATTAAAATTTTTGTTTCAATACAATTATCGCATGATTTATAACCATATCAGTTTACATTAAGATTTACTTGATTTATTATTGCTCGACATACATATATTTTTCACGCATTTCACGTACGGCTCAAACACAATTTCATACAATTTTACGTAAAATCATCTATTATTTATAACATAAATAATTTTATTTGATTGTTTATTAATTTAATGTTATAAACAACAAACACTCTTGTTTATCAAAATTTCTACGCCAAGTATAATAATTATCTACATAATTAATTATGTTTATTGAATTTGAGAATTATTGTTTTGTTAAACCTTGACTTTTATTGTATAATACACATGAATGCATCTATATATTTGCTATTTGTATTACCAACCTACCGCAATTCTGTAGAAAATAATTGAATCAGTGAACATGAAATGTCAGAGAATTTGTAAAATTGATATGACTTGTATGCGTATTTTGGATAATTTGTAGAAAATTTGCACAGTTCGACATTATTCTTTATTAGCTAAAATACATAGAGAAGATTTACAATTTAGCATTTTGGGAATACCAAAGTGGATATTTGTAATAAGTGCAAAAAAATATATAAATCTTAGTTACTTACTTTATATTCTATTTATGCTACGAATAAACACAATTGTTTATGCCATTCCTACATAAAATTAATTCATACTGGATTATTATGAAGTTCTTTCAATGAATTTATCCCATGCAGGTACAACTTTGAAGTAGTTGAAATTTTGTCAAATCTTCTATAACAATGAATTTCCAATATAAATAAGAGTTTTAGTCAATCTGAATCATAAAAGTGTTAATTATATTTCATATTGATACCAACATTATGTAGGTATATATATTAAAGTAAATAAAACTGATCCGATTTTGCATCACTCTACTCCACAGTATTAGGTATATACAAAAATTCTTGCTCGTAAAAATTTTAATTTGGTGGTAATACCTTGTCTTACTCTAATTCATACTGATTCAATTAATGCGTACTTACTGTAAAAATATAAACTTATAATTTAATAAAAATGTTGTGTTAATTTTTTTTATACTAATAATTTTTTTTTAATATTTTATTGCACCGTACATACATAGGTAGGTATATGTAGTATATGAATACAAAAAGTTTCTTTTTGTGATGTTCCCATTAACGTCGCATTGCATTTTATTCGTAATGTTGAATATCGTTGCGTTTATTATTCTATTTTAGGCGCCTTTGGGTACAAAAACAGCCCTTTGGTTAGCTTCATGGCAAGTTAAAACCATAAATTGCAGTTCGCGCAGGCTCTTAAACCTGTTAATTGTTAATTAATTAATTAAATTTTGTAATTTACCTACCAAACCAGACAAATTCTTGCCCTGCGTTGTTTTTGTGGCATAATTTAGTAATTTGAGTTTTTACGAATTCACCTAAAGGCGATTATATATGTAAACATTCACAGATCATCGAGGAACTTTGAGAAAATGTTGTGGTAATCTATGTATAACTTTAACCATCAGTATATATCTTTGCATAGTTAATAAACGGTCTTACCACTTATCACAGGAGCGACACTTTTTGCTGATTAGAATTATTATACTATAAGGAAATGAAAATTATTTTGTACTTTAAATACACTCTGCCAAATAAGTACTGAAAATTGATCGTTTAGAAGGCCCGCTTCAAGATATTGTCAAAATATTATTTGTTGCTAAATTGTTAATACTATCCTCTATACTGACCTGTATTTTGATTACCAAAAGCCGATTAGTTTGTTTACAGCACTTGTTTTAAATGAATATTTCCAATGAGCGTTACCATTTTTACAAATGGGTACAAATATTGAGTAAAAAATTTGTTTAAAATTATACCTTCCAAGTGGAATTTCATTTAACAAATCATTAAAAATATTACATAAGACTTGCAGTGAATCGACTTTATGAAAAACACAAAGTACCAAGCATTCAGAAGCGGTCAAGATCAATCGTATACTCCGAATTGTTGCCAGAAAGACAGATAATGTTCTTGAGTGTTTATTGGTAATAATAAAAATTCTCAAAAATTACGTCGTGAAAGATTTCAAAGTTAATAATACAATAGTTGTCACCAACGTAATAAAACTTAATAAAAATTCCTTTCAAGACATTTATAAGTAGGTAATTTTTTTACTTAACAACTAAATTAATAGAATATTAATGCATAAAAGCACATCAAGTTTACATTGCCGTAAAATTAAACACATGCCTTTGATATACCAGCAAAGAAAATTTTCAGCGATGTTTTAAAAGCGCTCGAATGCAATTTATTTGTTGGAAGCATGCAATAATCTATTGCACACTCTTCTCTACAATGAATATTCCTGTATAACATCGTAATTTTTTATTATTAACGAAATAAGCGTACTAACGCTGTATATGTGATATTATAGCAGCGCATTGTGACGACGGACTTTATTATTTAACTAAAGCGACGGCTCATCGCTGAAAGTGGTCTTTGTAAGCTGGCCGTCACCGAAAGGAAGTGGACGTGTTAAGTATGTAGGAAATCGTATCAAACTGCTTGATGGCAGATCAAGCTCAGTGCAGCCAATTTCGAAGAAATGTAATAAATATGGATTTTATGGGTTCAGAGAATGGTTAAAGTTTTTTTGAGAGGAGGGTCTTGTATAATGAAGATTTGTAAAGATAAAATTGCTTCAAATTCTATTTGAATACGAGAAACAGGTTTAATTAATAGCAAAGTGTTTGCATTAATATTTCAAATAAAAAAAAATAATTTAAAAGTAACTACTCTAATTCTTTTGAGATATCTCATTCAAAATATAAGAAATTTAGATCAGTTTACTATTTATTAAATGTTTTTGTCATGATTAGTACTTCAATATTTTTAATCCTTATAACATTTTGTAGATTTTCCAGAAATGAGTCTGAAACAAGCAAATCATGATTTTCTAATTAGGGTTAAATAATTTGCTATTCAGCAACTAGTTGGTTTGCTACCAGCCCCTGAAGCAATTTCTGTAATTCTAATAAATAAATTTATATGTAAAATTTAAAACAAAACACATTTTTTACGACATGGAAAACAAGAATAGGTAAGCATGAAGCTTTTAATTATTTTAATTATTTTATAATATATTATAAAATTATTTCATTTAAATGCACAAAAGTTAAAAAAAACGTATATTCGAAATACTAAACACCTAAATAATTTAATTAAATATTTTTTGTAAATCAATCAAATCTTTTATATTTCTAATATTTATACTGTGTGGTTTACCAAGCAGTATAGTTTATGACTTGATCTTATATTCTGTTCTTGGTTGTTTCTGCAATCTAAATATAGGTAATTCTACAAATATCTTTATTTCTAAGTATCCGACGTGCATTATTAATGAATATTAGTTTTTTCATTTTTGAGAAAAACTCGAATGCGTTATTTCGCCAAACTTGTCTTCAGTTCACCTCAAAAATGATAGGTATTACGCTGCTAAAGTGTGAAAACTATTATTATTATTATTCGCAAATTGTTCCTTCGCCAGAAAGTTTGTTGAGATCATAAAATGTCCGCACTTTCTTAAGGTAGCGGTGCAAATTAATGCAGGGTTGACTGTAAGTTTCGATACGTATTTTTTTATGAAAATAAGAATAATGACAGGAAATGGAAACAAACTAGATAAAACACTAATATTTACAATAGGAAAAATAGGAAAATTTGAAAATTATACACTTGGTTTGTACCCAATTTTATAAATAGTAAACTTTATGTTTATGATTATTCAATAAATGAGTTATTATATTATACATGACAAATAATAAATAAATAAACTAATTCAACTGTGGGTCAATTTAAATTAAAAATAATTACAGGCTAGGCTAATTCGATAAAATTACATGAAAAAATTTAAAACGTCATGATTGAATGAATTACAATTTTACATGTGTTTCGTAACGTTAGATTTTTCTGGATTAAGATTTCTAATTGCGGGCAAATGTTGATTAATTGTAATTTTGATACTCCACCCTGTTTGTCCATAAATGTATAAAAAGACGATAATAAAGTTCGGATTAAATTTTTATTATTGATAATGTTTATTTAATGTAATATTAATTCCAAGAAATAGATGCATGGATAATTTTTCTAATTTATTTCTCAGTTATTCTCGACGCTCCCATTACGCGAAGTTCAAAAACTATTATTATTTGCTAATTGTTCCTTTGCTAGAAAGTTCTTAGAGGTAATAAAAATTCTGCCTTTCCTCGAAGTGTTGGAAAAAAATATTTCAAAGGAAAATACGTTTTCCTTATGATAAAAACAATAATAAATTAAAAAATAGAAACACAAATATTTACTACTAAATTGTTACGCACCAAAGTACTACAATAACAACTTGATTAACAAGTTTAATTTGCCTCAAAAAAAAGTTTGTCCTTTGCAATGTGAAATGAAACCTGTGTGCTAATAAATAAGGAATTTCATATGAAAAAACAATCTTTTGAAGTTGAAAGCACAGCACAATATATAATAAATATATTTAAAATAATGTTCGTTAACTAGCAAATAGTGAACAGAGAAAAAATGTTAAAAATCATTGTTGTGAGAAAAGTTCGTTAACAAGAAAGTTTATTAACTAAAGTACCACTATAATATTGAATAATATAAAAGCATACAGTTTTTTTCTTCTAAAATTAAAAACATGCTAATAAAGTTCGAATTATTAAATTTTTATTGTTATAGTGATAAAGTTCACTTAATGGAAGATGATATTTTATATTTCAGAAGATGGATTTTTATATAGCATTCAATAACTTGAAAATGCCATAAAGAAATTAATCGATTCGGTTGTAATTTGACGACGAAATTTTTTTGCTTATTTCAAGATTGTTGCTGTTGATAAGATTGTTTGATAACTTACAG
>JARJDW010005015.1:0-11890 GCA_030264715.1 Adinopsis sp. GC000173
CTATTGTCCTAAACTCTCATAGAGTACTTCATAATGACTAAGGATGTATCCCTTTTGCGTACCAATAGCTGATTGCACCATTATTTGTTATGTTTGTCACAACGATTTTTATTCAATACCAATGAACACGTGACGTACTCTATACAATCAGCTGTAAGAATAAAAAATATATTCTTATTCGCGATGACGCTCAGGCCCGTGGTCCACCCTAATACATTGCACGCAGTTAAAGTGTTAAGATGTATGCGTTGAATGTCTAAATAAGTAAACATATGTAAAAGTTTAAAATGAACTTCTATTTTTTACTAAATATATTTCATATAATATATAATCAGTAAGCCTATATAAAAAATACACTCTACACATAAAATGTACATACACATGTATACAAGAAATATTCTAAATAGTATTTTAAATCTGTAGTCAACATATTTTATCAACGTAGAGGTGATGAAAATAAAGACAAACATATTGTTTAGATGTCATATCATTTTTACATATAATATAATATATACTTTTTACTTATACATTTTTATTGCAATATATATATATTTATTAATCCAAAAAAGAATTAATTATTTGACAGAATATACATGTAAAAATCATACAACAGCAAGAACGTATTCCCCACATATGTTATACTTCTTCGCCAGAGTAAAGTAAACGCATCAATGAAATGAATATAAATGAAATTAAAATGATTGCACCTCCCTAGCCAATAAAATCGGTATTAATACAAGTAAAAATTACAAATTAGTAGAGGATACTGAAATTCGGACCAGATAAATTTGTATGTATATGATTATAAATTACGTCACTATTCAAAAAATTTTTAATTTTATAATATATAATATAATTCAATATCACAAAGGATGTGTGACTACTCTTCTTGTATTCAACAATAATTCGTTCAAAAACATTTAAAAAATAACAATTTTTCAATTTTCAAACTGATTTCTTTTAAAATAAATTCGACTTTTAAAATTGTTAAGTTATTAGATAAAAAAAACATAAAAATATCTACAGTCTTTTCATTTTAAATAATAATTAAATTAATTAAAAAAAATCTATTTACATGAAAATAAAATAAAATAATAAATAACTTAAATAAATAATTACATATATAAAAAATGAAATTAAAAAAAAAATCTGTTATTTAGATATTCTCTATCATTTTTAGTGTTGCTTTTTTTGATTAAAAATTATTGTTTATTGTATTAGTTTGTACATACAATTCATTCGCCTTCATTCTCATCATCAATCGAACAACTATGTGAGCTTCCAGGTGTACTAAATTCGTCAAGGAAATCAAAACTGGCGACCGCCTCCTTCTCCTTTTCACCATACCGTACGAAAAAATCGCTTCTACCAATGATTGATGGCCGAAATGATGGTACCGAAACACGTACAACAGCTAACTCAGGCCGCGTTGCATTCGCTACAATATTAAATAGTGTTTTTTTTTGGTTGGAAATAGAGTTTGTTTTTTTTATATAGTGGAATTGATTGCTTTTCAGACTGCCGTTTCCGTTATTGGCGTGCATGGTGCTGACGATGATGTAGCTGATGTCGACGCTTTAAAAAACCAATCATTGATCAGTTCAGCTCTGTGTATTTATCATTTGCCATCAGAGCATAAAAATAAAAAATAATAAAACAAGATAAGATAAATAAAAAAAGTTGAGTTGAGTTAAAAGGAGTAAAAAGAAACGTGAAATATAAATTAATTGATTCAATTTTCATTGATTTAATTCTTTTTCTGACTTTGGTATATATACGATCAATAGAGGATTAACTACGAATGGAGTTGACAAGCTGAACGATTTGACAATGGTTGGTTTTTTAATACTAAAGCACTCGCAAGCACCAAAAAGGATTTACAAGCAGGGAATGGATTGGATTTATGTCGTTTGATCTCAACTACCATCTACCAACAGTTTTTTTACTACCACACTAAAAAACTAAACTACAAAGGATTTTCAGCTAAGTTATAGGTAAGGTAAGGTGAGTTTTCTACGTGTGTAAATTGTAGGAGTATATAAAATTTTTAATAGGCCACTTTTACGACCAAAACACGTTATTACCTTTCTTCTGTCGATGATAGCGATGTATTCTATGCAATTGCTCGTAATCGGGCGGATCTTCAACCGATTCACTGCTCACGCTACCACCGCATGAACTCGAAGGAGATGAATCACTCGAAACAGATGACATCATAACATCCAGCAAATTCGCTCGCGTCTAAAAGATTCGATTCAGACAATTGATTCTTGCCAATAATTTTAAATTTATGTAATAATACTCACATTTGGATCATCGAGATTGATATCGTGCTCCACATGTATCCATCCCGTTGATTGACATCCTTCATCAAGCACCGAATACACCGCATCCAAGTTTTCCTGACTGTTCTCGTCCCCATTCCGTATCATACGATTCAGCTCGTCGATGACGTCTTTAGATGTGGCACGCTCGTGAAAGCTCACCGCTCGATGCGGCGGCCCATCGATTATATCGCACACAGTACCAGATTGTGCTTGCGGCAGTCGTTCGGCGGTAATTAGATGTTGCGGTGATGCTTGCGGCGACGCCTTCGACGTGGTACGATGTGGAATCTTGCTTTTCGGCAGCTTGGAATTAATCGGTGATTGTTTCTTAGGCGGTATTGGTATTTTAGACGATTTGCGACGTGGTATCTTCGATACGACCGTGTCCGGCGTGCTGACGCTCGACGTCAACGATTCGCTCAGCGAGCGCAGCTCATCCTTCTGATAATCGGTTGATGTAACACTAACACTGGCACATATATCAACTGGATGTTCACTAATATTCGAACAATTTTCGGTTTCGACATCGAGAGGGGTGACGAGACATACCTCCTCGGCGTACGCGATTTTTGGCTCGGGTTTTTTTAATTCCGACAATTCTTTTAAGGTCACATAATTCTCACTGTTTCTATCACATGGTTTTATTTCGTCCATCGGTTGGTAGGTGGGTGGAGGCGCTTCGATATTGAACTCTTTGGTCGCATCTTCCACCGAACAT
This sequence comes from Adinopsis sp. GC000173, assembly GCA_030264715.1. Classification (NCBI taxonomy): domain Eukaryota; kingdom Metazoa; phylum Arthropoda; class Insecta; order Coleoptera; family Staphylinidae; genus Adinopsis; species Adinopsis sp. GC000173. The sequence goes on from JARJDW010005015.1 coordinate 3,046, forward strand.
GGTCGAGAATCTTGCGCCTCTCTACTTTGTACGTACTTTTGCTGTTCGGCGATGAAGGTTAATACATTCTGCAAGGCGGTTTCGCGTTCACAACCGCCTTCAGTGCCAACTAAACTACGTGATGATGTGGATGCTAAACTTTTGGTACTTTCGAATTTCACTAGCCTGAAAATTAATTCCATTTTATTGACAGTTAGTGACAAATGTCTCAATATTATATCGTATATTTCAACGATGGAAGATAAGTAATTCGTTTTTGACAAAAATTGATTCACGTAGATCAGTAAAATCTAGTTAGTTTTTTATTAAAGCAATCTATTAGTAACGCTATTCAATTTATCTTCCAACATGGCTAATGAACTTTAGAAAATCGTAATAAAATAAGCAGTCAAGCGATAATTTCATTACATTATGCCGAACAGATAAAATAATATAATAATAATAAAATAAAATGTTTGTTATTATGTTATCGCTAGGCAAAATCAAGAATAATAATTTCGACGATCTCTTTTTAACGTTTTCATTAATGGACTTATTTACTTGACAACGAGTTGACTAACAACATTCTATATATCAAATTGTTTTTATAATAGTCACACCCTATCCTTTTCGAACACAAAAATCCCTGTTAAAATCACTGGATTAATTATTTTTATTTTTACTTCCCTTCAAAATTGTGCGTGCCTTGTGGAGAAAGAAACACTTCAGCGAGAATATTGACTATTTATATCAAACTCTATCATTGCCAGGAAGTACATTTCACGTGTATTTCATTTAGATTTATATGAATCGCTATGTTATTCAAACCATCTTTCAATTCAATTATCAATATGTTAATATTTTAATACTCGTTACACTATGTATGATAAAATTTAAAGACGAGCTCACATAAAGAACATCATATTTCCGACTTGAGTAGTAATCAAACTGAAAGAGTCTATTTAAAAAATAATTGATTCTCACTAAGTTACTTAAAGTTTAGAACATAACCTAAATTTACGTTTGAAATAAAAATATCAAATAAAATTTTGATAAAATGGTCGTAGACAAAATATGTCAACTTGAATGTTAATATGGTATTGATTATACGAATAATTAGAAAAAGTTGATACCTATAAAAATCTCTGGTAAAATCGGTGCCAACTGCAGGCAATTCACCAGTGTCATCACTGCATCCACTTAGCGCCGCTGAAGAACGCTTCGAACATATTTCCTGTTCGGAACCACCACTCGACCAACTATTATCCGGCGAATTGTTCAAATTGAGATGATAATTAACGGCATACGGCCATTGTTTTTGGCCACTTCCCGAATCCATTAGAAGTGCAACGATTTCATGCCCTTCATGATCCATCATATAGCTCGAACTATTCCATAAACATTCGCTCGCGTCCTCCTCCAATTCCAAAGCATTATTCTCCTGTATACTCGGCAACGTTGACAGCGAATATTGTCCGGGTGTGGTGGCGTCCACCTTCTTCCATTGTTCGCGCACGTCCTCGCTCGATAGGCTCAAGCTCCAATCTTCCAATTCGGTCTTATCGTATTCCAGTTCGAGCAGATCGCGATGCTGTTGTTGAAGCGTCGAGCGCGTCTCATCCAAACGCAACCAATGCTGAATGTATTCGGCATCCCATGACGGACATTCGATACGATCCTCGCCAATGCTCGACAACGAATTCGGTGAGTATTTCTCATCGATAGCACCATTCAATAAACTAGTTGTGGCTTTTGTTCGGCGTAATGGATTCAATTGTTTTTCGGTGATGTCGAGAAGGAGAATGCTGGGACTGCTCGATATCGGCGAACTGAATGTGAGGTAAGGACTCGGACTGGTCGTAATTTTGATGCAAAGATGCGAGTCGGAAAAGCTGCGCATTATGTGTTGAAACGGTAGAAGATCTTTTCCGGGCGGAAAGGAATTTCTGTTTGAAAATTATTTGTTAGACGTGCAGATAAAATGTAACGTGAACTTTGCGAACTTTTACCTTGGTTTTAAATTAAGTAAATTAATAGGAATGTATAAAATATCCGGATCTTTATTGTCGTGAAATCGCGTGTCAGGCAGGTCAGTTTCATCAGTGGCTTCCTTTAATTCTTCCAAGGGTGGTGCTGCTCTAGATGTTTGATTATCGTTAGATGTGCCGCGCGTGACTTCTGCTTGAACATCTGATGACATCGTGGAGTAACCTTCATCTCGATTACCGCTCTCCGGGGATTCGTTTCCCGTTTCTTCCTCGCTCTTCGACGTTGATTGTGCTTTTTATCAAATGTACGATTTTAATACTAAATTTAGCTTGAATTATAGCAGCACTTACCAAGTACGGGTCGTGATCGTCGATATTTCGTCGCTTGTAAAATAGGTAATTGTAGATTTAACGAAACTGGCCGTTTGGGCGGCACCCATAGTGCCGAATCGACTGCGTTTAAGGCCTCAATGAGTCTTTTAGGCGTAACTTCAGTTCCTTTCAATTCAGTCCATAGTTGCGTGAGCACCTGATGCCGCTTCTTATCCTCGAGGGATAGACGTGCGTCGAGAATCTCGGTGCCGGCTGATAAATGACGCTCAATCTTCTCAATCTTCTCGCTCTCGGACGTAGTTGGCGTTGTTTCACTCGGACTGAGTATCTCCGAATTGAACGAGTTGCAGTGCTTGAACGATAGGCTCGATTTCATCAACGGCGAGACATCGGCGGACGTATTGTCGCCCTCTTTGGCATGATCCTCACCGCCTTGACGCTCCGATGATGTTTGTTCGAGCGTCTGCGATGGCGAATCGCCGCGCAATTGATGCACCAGCATTGAGGTGAGCGTGGCGTTTTGCGCCTCCAATTCGTCGATGCGACTTTGCAACGACGTCACCTCCTCTTTCAAACCCTATAAAACACACCACATTAGATGGAAATTTATGCGCTTTGGTTTTTTTTTACCTTTTGAGTTACGAGCGCGCGGACCACCTGATTCGCCACATCATCCAAACATTTCTCATACTGTTTCCGGGATTCCTCGGCATGTCGCTGGAGTAGAGCCGCCTGTGACACAACCGAATTTTCCGTTGATAAATTATAGGATTGTTCAATTTGTTGACGCAACGAGAATATCTCCTGGTTTAGTCTTGTTATTGTATTTTGATATTGCTGACAGCGATTCTGCAACATAAATAAAAAAACAGACGGTGAAAAATCGATCATATCAGCATCATTTATTTACAGTTCAAAATCGATTTTTTGTTCCTATTTTCGTTTGCTAAAATTAAACGCGTATTTAGTTTAGTTAATTTTACGTAAATTTGTGAATCCAAACGAATTCACATCAAAGAAGTTATGTTAAGTTGCGCATTATTACACGGTCGTCAATTAATACTTGTCGTTTGCACCTGCACATCAGCTGATGATTATTCTAAAACCTTCTAGCATTCATATTTAAACTAATCGCACGCTATAATTAAACTTTCACGGTGAAAAAAGGCAACAGCAACCAGCAGCGGCAGTAGCAGAAGCAGCATATACGGTTGTTATTTCTCGTAGTTAATTAAACGAACCCAACATGTATGTCAATTTTTCCCCGTACGAGTAAATTAACACTCGCAAATTGTTGATTAAAACATCTCTCGCTCCTTTCCCACTTGTATTGATGATGTAGTTATAGGGTAACACGTTAACATCTGGCGTTTTCCAACACGGAATTCGGCTAATTAGGAACAGCAGGTCCGAAACATTAGCGAAAATAAATTGCAAGCGCAAAGGAGGAGAGAGGCGGTGGCGACGGCGGCGAATGTTGCATGAACGCATTTTTCATCGTGTGAGGAATGTGTAAAAATCTAGTGATCTAAGCGAATGAATGAATGAATTTGCGATTGTTCCAACGCACTTTACACTTTACGTATAATCAATTTAACATGGTGAAGAAGGGGTTCGCTCTTTTTTGTGTGTCGAACGAAAACTTAATTGCACGGATGAAAATCGATGTGGAAACAAAAAATTCGCATGAAAACATTTTAATTGCTCTGCACGCGCTGTCATATTTTCACTGCGATGGCTTGAAAAGCTAGGATGGTAAAAAACATGTAACTTTTTTTATGTGTGCAGTTTTTAACAAGCATTTTTCAGGTTATGTATTATTCAAGTGAAAATGCAATTTTGATACTGTTCTATACTGAGCGCTTTAGTATCGATCTATGTATAAAATTATTCTATGCATAAATTCATAATTTCTTTAGAATATGCATTTTCCGAAATACAGAAAAACCATGGACTACGGATATAACAGACAAAACATTGTATAGAAAACATCGTGATTTAACCTCAAATATAAGATTTATCTTCATTTAGACAATAAAAACATTTTATATAGGAATTATTTCATATTTTTAGTTTGTATAACCTTTTATTATAATTATAACAAAATTTGAGGGCTAAGGGTCAGTGTTATTCATGTTTAAATTTAAATATTACAGATCGCAAATATAATGTTGATGTTCGAAATTCCAGAAGATTTTGTCTTGCCATGGATTTCATACTAGTCTATGATTTGATTGGTTTAGTAAAAGTTCGAAATGAATGAAATGAATGAATGCACTCATTATTTTATTTAAGAAGTTACAATTGTTTAGGAAAATACGCTTTTTACAACTACTACTATTTTCTTTTTTATAATGGACACTTCCAAACCCGCATTTTTTCGTTGTATCGAAAGTTTTACTGTAGTGATAAAAGTCAAAAGATATCAAATTACGTTCTGCTTTGTTTGTATAATTTTGTATCACTTCCTATAGCACATATCCAAAATCAGTCAATATTGTAGCAGTTTTGTAAATATTAAAAACATGTACCAACATTCCTCCTGTACATAAGCAATCTCAACATTTATTTAAATTAAAATGCAATTGTGATGCTGTACCTAACTATATTTGAAATTAAAACCCCTTTTAATATATTGTGCATAACTTTTAGGCATCCCAATAAGTTTATATTTGTATTATATAATTTTAAACAACACATTCGAAACTACATGAAAATCAATAAATAAAAACATTTTTAATATTAAGAAATAAGTTTCTTATTATTCAGCAAAGTTTTCTCTACCTAAATTCAACGTCTCTAAAAATTTTAGATTTCTACGAAACACCAGTTGCGAATTGTGGCTTACTACACTCAAAATTTTTGAATCGATTTAATAAAAAGTAATTTCCTGAACAAATTAATAATTTTCCCCAAAATAAGTATGTATTTTGCATCAAATAAGTACTATCTTTCGGAATTTTGATAAATTTAAAAAATATCTTTGCATTGTTTGTATAACATTGGCTTTAATTTGCTACTGAAATATCTAAATTGAGGTAACAATGTAGCAGTTTGCTGGATAACAGCAACGTGTTGGCTTATTAGAATATTTTTGGTTGCGCACCACCCTTCGGTAAATAAACGTTTGTGCAATATTGACATTATCAGACCGTGTATGTAGTGTAGTAGGAGGGTTTGTTCGATTATCATAGAGGGTCGTATAGACAATTTGTCACCGCCAAACACCTGAGTATGACATGAATTACTTAAAAGTTGTAACTAACAAGCCCTCATAGAAAAATATGACCGAACAAAACACGTAGAACAGGAAAAAAAAGGCGCTGCTAGATATTAATGATTTATCGTCTTGCACATAAATTCTGATAGAATCCGCCCATTTTCCGAGCGCAATGAAAATGAAAATGAAACATTTTTATTATATAATACAGCACACACACGTCACGTAAAAAATTTCATGCTCGTTATTTACGCATCGTAAACGAGACGCAGCAGCGCGCCCGTTTATGATGAGCGCCAAGAAAAAAACAACAAATTCGACGATGTGATGCGGTTCGCGCTGATAAAAGGACACATCGACGCAAAGACTCGTTGATAACAGAGTAAAAAAACCCTCACCGACTACGAATGCGAATAGATTTAAAAGGCGCTGGGGGATTGATGATCTTGATGGAACGTTTTCGGGTTATTGTTTATCGCAAACGATTCGGCTTTTCTTCGTCGTCTTCTTCTTCTTCTTGTGCAGTCGTTTGGCAATGCGATACCATCTCGGCGCGCTTTACGCAAATTTCGCGCTCATGGTTTTTTTATGCGACTCCGGTCAGCAAATGCATTACGCCTTTTATCGAGGAACATTCGACGAAATTTATATACGCATCGCATTGATTTTAGATTTGGATGGAGGAAGCATTGCTCGAAATTTATTTCGTAGCGTGCGCGTTCGAAAATAGACGTAATTAATAAATTATATCGATGAAGGAAAAATTGATTCAATTTTAATTTATTTTATACGCATCAAAGTCTTACTAACCTTTTATTGTCAGATTTTACTTTCACATTCTATTGTAATTAGTAAGCACAAACTGATGGATTAAGGCATTAAAGGAATGACGAATTCATGAACTAAAGAATTGATAGTCTGGTAATCTGATGGATTGAGGAAAATATCTCATAGATTATAAATCTGACGGACTAATGAACTAACGAACTGTTAAAGTGAAGATTTAATAAACAAACGATGCAAAGGTGGATTGATAAACTGATGGACTGATAAACTATAGGATTAAAAAAAATTAGGATAGGTGAAGTGATGAACTGAAAAACGGATGAACTAACTCTCTGATTGACTAACCATTTGACATACTCATCATCAAATAATCTGATAGATTGATGAACTGAGGATTTGATGGACTGACAAACTATAAGATTATCAAACTCTACGGTAGGTGAACTGATGAAATGAAATACAGGTGCACCAACTCTCTGATTAAATTAATGGACAAAGAAATTAATAAATTGGTGATCTGAAGAACTGAAATACAGATGTACTAACTCTCTGATTGACTTGATAAACACACGATATGACGCAGAAGTGGATTTAATAATTTATAAACTGATGGATTGTTAAACTATAGGATTAACAAACTACAGGATAGATGAATTGATTAACTGAAAAATGGATGAACTAACTATCTGATTGACTAACCATTTGACAAACTCATCATCTAATAATCTGATAGATTGAGGCACTGAGGATTTCATGGACTGACAAACTATAAGATAAACAAACTCTAAGATAGGCGAACTGCAAAACTGGCAAATTAATGGACAGTTCAACTAAAAAACGGACGAACTAACTCGACTCTGATTAAATAACTATTTAACAAACTCATAAGAATCTAATCATTTGATGGACTGAAAAACTATGAGATTATCTAACAATATGAATAGCAAACTGATGGATTGACAATCTGATAGACTGATAATATAATAAATAGACGAATTGGCGATATAAATAGAATTGTAGATGAAGTAACAGTTGTGTAAAATTTATTAACTAATTAGCTCGCAATCTGATAGTAAGTTTGACTAACGAAATAACGAACTGCTGGATTGACTATCTGATACCAGACAGACAGACAGACGTTTTAACGAACAATCAAGCAACTTTTAAGAATAAAAATTTCACGTACTTTTTTTGGTTGACAATCAATCGACTGTCGATTTAATGCGACAAAGATTTGATAGACAAGCGAACTAACGATCTAACGAACTACCAAATAAGTGATTGGATGAACTAAAGTTGAGTAAATCGGCACAAAGTCGGTGCGCAAATAAAAAACACTCGATTTTGTTGTTTTTCGCAATGAATCTGCTTGCTCGCTCATGTTTTTTATGCGAAACTATTTCATTGTTGTAATCATCGTTTTTTTTTGTGCAGCGTTCATATAAAGCGACTTTTAATGTTTTGCTATTAGTAAAACTTCGTCGCTACTAAAAACACTATTAAAAGCTGCTTTTTTTACGTTTTGCGTTCGTTCGCTCGGTGCGCGCTTCGATCGAATAAATGCACCGTGGCTTATTGAAAGAGCGTATAGAGCGGGCGCGCGTGGAAAACGTGCAATATGTGCAAGATGAAAACGCATATGCGGCAAAATGCAAGCGCTTATTGAATTGTTTTCATAATTTATAATTTCTTAAATGCACGTCGTCTGTTGGCTGCTTTTCAACAAAATTCGGTGGGTAAAATGAAATTACGGTTAACTACTACTTCCGTTCAGTGCACAATTTAGATTTAGATTAAAAATTAAGAATATCTGTATTGATTATCATTTTAACAACACTTTTTATTCTATATGTGATGGTTATTTACTAAAGTGTTGTAGAAACATGAAATTTTTCTCAAGATCTGTTTTTTAAAGCTCCAATCTAAAAAATTTATAGCTATAGTAGAAGTATAGAAAATAGTTTGGAAAAAAAGTCGTGAAATATCTAGCACGCAAGCGGTTTATCGTGCATTGTTTCCAACGATTTGTTATTGTAACATTTCGAAAATTTTGCTTTCGTTTTGACGAACAAGTACAAGACATCAATTTATTACCCCTGAAATTACCACGGATACGGTATTAGTAGTTTAAATTATAACGAAGAATGATATTTCTCAATAATATGCATTAGAGACTTATTTTTGGAAGAAGATTATATCAAACTTCATTGCAAAATAAAAAAGAATATGACATCCTTATTGGAACACCCTTAGCAAATCGTCATGAAAATTTCAATTTTCAAGCATTTTTCTTTGTGTTGAAACTCCAACATATAAGTGAAATGGCACTTTAACGACTTTTAATAAAATGTGAATTAAATTTATACTGAAAACGTGAACCTAAAAAACTTATGTAGGTTTATTGATTTAGAAATAGTTACCAATTTGTAATAAACACACGATAAACCAACATTTACTGAAAACTTTTTAGGTGTAGTAAATTATTATAACAATTACTAATTTATCTCCTAGTATTTCAACATTTTTTGAATAATGATAT
>JARJDW010005017.1:0-54145 GCA_030264715.1 Adinopsis sp. GC000173
GTAATAAGCATCACAATTGCATTTTTGGGGAGGTTAAGGGGTGTAGGCTTTTCAATAAAACAATTGTGAATCGTATGACCTGATAGACGCTTTTAAATCTTTGGTATTTAATAGTCAGCGTTTCTTGAACTTACTCTTGTCCAAATGAATTAGGTCTGTGTCGTTGTCACCACCACCTGAAAAAAATGCAAGTTTATATTTATTCAAAATCACTAAAGGCTTCCATCTAGTCATACGCATCACAATTGTATTTTTTGGGAGGTTTAAGGATGTAGGCTATTAAAAAAAACAATTGTGAATCGTATCACCTGATAGACGCTTTGGTGACTTTGGTATTTGATAGTCAGCATTTTTTGATGCGAGATAGACGCATTAGAGACTTTGCATTTGGGCTTCAACTTACTTTTGTATAAATGAGCTAAGTCCGTGTCGTTATCATCGCCACCTAGCAAAAAAACACCACAACAACAATAACAATTATCATTATAATAACAATTAGTACTTACTCTTCACTTCAGCAGTGAAGGTGATTTTAGCCGCTGCAACATTAACAATTAAATATTTTTTTAGTAAAAAAAGTTAAAATTTTAGAAAACTATTACCGTTTGCAACGAAGCAAGCGCCCATCACGGCCATCAAGGCGAACAATGTCTTGAATTCCATTTTTTTTTCTATTTGTTTGTAGCTGAATGGACTACTAATCGAAGGATGAACGATGTGTGCGATCGGTGGCACTTTTATACCATGTCTTTGCTAATCAACTACACGCGTTTTTCCTATCATCCATTTAATTGCCCCCGCGACGATAACACAACATTAATAATTATTATATTGTTTGTTGCAAAAATGAATTAGAATTTGTTCGTTTGCCGTGGAATATTGATAAGACAGCAATAATTGTGCGTTTTATTACGTAAATCGTCAATAATTAATAGTTTTCCAAGAATTTTTAAATTAAGAGTAATCATTATTGTAAATGTAAATATGGTTGCATAATCAACGAGTAGGTTCATATATGGATTAGAGTCTAAATATGGGTGGCTCTTAAAATCTTGTACTATATATGCGGTACCACAATCTCAATAATGATTTATATGTTACGGTTGAACACACGCACGATTCATTAATAATTTTTTGTACGCGAGTTACGTTCTTGCCACTATCGCTCTCATTAATTTACCAAAAAAAGAAAAACTAGAAATTCATTAATTGATGTTTTGTTAGATTACGCCAGGCAGGTTCAGATTTAGCCTCAAGACCTACAAATCAATGGGCCCAAAACGAAAAAAAAATATTTTTTTTCGTTTTATTTTTCCATTGCGCTGTTTTTTTTTTCATTCATATGTTGGCGTAACGATGCGATGATAGCGTGGGCGATTTACGTTCTTCTTGCCACTTTATATTCACTCTTATTAATTTGCCAAAAAAACAAAAACAATAATGCAGGTGTTTCGTTTCAACATTTATTTTTAACTGTATAAATGCCGCATTACTAGAAATTCATTAATTCATGTTTTGTTAGATTAAGGCAGTCATATTTAGTTTCAGGACCCAACAATTATATGAAATGTCCAATTTAAAGCATTATTTCTCCAATTTCTTATTTCGCTTTATTAATTGATGTTTTATTACATTAAAACAAAGTAGAATTTAGCATCGATCACTGACAAAATAATGGGCCCAAAATACACAAAAAATTTAAATTTTACTCTTTATTTTTCCATTTTTTGATTATGTTATAATGCGATATCTTTTTCAAATAATTTTAGACAAAAAATGTTTTTCTTTCAATATTCAGTCAATCTTAGTAATTTGTAATCAACGAATAATAAAAATGTCGACAATTTACAGGCTTTTGATGAAAAGAGCGTTAAAATTGAATTGAAAAACCCTAAAAATTGTTTGTTTTGACGAAATATTCTGAAATTTTTCGACTCCTATTTTTTAAGAATTTTGATAGGTAACAGTGAATTAAGGCCAGTTTACAATAGTCGTAGTCGTAGAGTCCTAAGATAGGTCGTTCAGGATTTTTGACAGTCGTCGGAGTAACAACTTCCGGTCGTAACGTAGTCGTAGCCCTAGTCGTTCGAGTAGGTTCAATTCCTATTCCAACGACTACGACCATTACGACTAGCTAATCAGAGACCATCCCGAAACGCAACGTCATATTGTTTAAAAAATTTGTCGTTTCGTCGTGTTGTTTTTTTTGCAGTGATATCAAAATGCCATAGCCCACTTGTCAACCTAAAAATTCGCGGCTCATACGTCACGCACTTTCCTATCTGATTTCTGATTTTTCTGAACGCTGCGACCCTAGAGACTTATGTAGACACGACGCTCATATACGACTGCGCTTACGACTCTACGACTACGACCGCATTTACGACTCTACGACTATGACTATTGTAGACTAGCCTTAAATCTTTACTAATTTATTCTTATATTTAGTTCCAAATTCATCAAAAGAATAACGTAGTTTCACATCCTGCGACTAATCTATCATTTTATTTTATATTTATTTGAAAAATTAACCTATTTTCTTTCACAACCCGTAAAACATTCCCTCACAAAAATTAATGTCTTAAAAACATTAGTTAAAAATGCAAATAACCTAAAAAATATTTAAATTTATGTAATTTGTTAAATACTTTTTTCTTGCAAATGTGTTTACTACCTATATTTGTCAATGTCTCCCCTTTAGATATATAGTGTAGCATTGTGCATACATTGTGTTGTTTATTTAAACAAAATGTAACATATTCTGTAATAAACTGAATTAATTATTAATTATAGAAGTAACAAAGGCATTGAATATGCATGGAAAGTTCATTTGAAACAAAGTCTATTGTTTGCGTATTGAAAATTCAAAATATTAGCAAATATAAACAAAGGAAAAACATGCATGCCTTGCCGTGCTCTATTTGTTACGAATTTCAAAGTTCGTAGATTTTTTACCGCATTTCCAGCAGCATATAAACATTCTTATATTTACACTGCACGCTATTTATAGCGCCAAAACGTTCATTATTTGTCCAAATCGCCGCGCAATATTTACAATCGCATCGCGCGAAAATCTAGAGCGGATGAGGCAAGCGGACGCACTTGACCAAAAATCTTGACCCAGTTTTTGGGGCGCTTGGCGCGGCGGCACATTATGCGCCAAGCCGGCTTTTTTTACGCCGAGCGATGCAAGGTTGCGGGCGATTCGCCGAAGGAAGATCCAACAAAAAACGCGGGCCACGCGACACATGAAACACGCTGTGTCAGTGTGTGTATGTGTGTGTGTGTGTGTTGTGTGCGCTCGCCAAAAATAGAGAAGCGCTCCACATTCCGATATGCAGGCGGAAAGATGACGATTCATTATCGGCGCGATGACGGTTGATTGATGATGTGGCATAAAAATTGGAAGACAAAGTGTTGATTGAGGAAATATTCAAAATCGTTTCAATGTTTATGCAATATGATTTTTTTGAAACATTCTATAGCGCATTCTTCTCTATATTTTAATTTTTATTACTTTTGATCTTGTTTTCTTCTTTTTTGTTTAAAAATTACTTAAAAATGCAGTTTTTTGTAAATGCTATATTTTTATGCCTTTGGGGCGGCGGAGTTACTAACGATTAAGAGAATTTTCGATTCTTTTAAGATAATTTTGTGTAAATTGCAAATTTTTTAATCTTATTTAGATTGGGTTGGGGGTGGAGGCCTTAGACCAGTGTTTTCCAAAGTGTGGTACGCGTTTTATAACAGAACTGAAAATTAAATTAGTCCAGCTACTTAATCATTATCTTAAATAAATAAATTCATACACTTATTGGCCAAAAATGCTTAAAAAACTAAATTCTAATCTTAAAGCAACAAATTTCCGCAGTTAAAGTTGCTGACTAGAGAATATTTTGCTAAATTGCAGCAGTCTTACCTCAATTTCTGTTAATCGTACTTATTGTCCTTATAAAATATGTCAATCATAATTTACACTTTTTATTGAAGGGGTACGCAATTGTACATAAAATATATATCAAAGGGGTACCCAGATTTTGAAAGTTTTGGAAACACTGCCTTAGGCTTAGACTAATAATGCCCCTCTAAGGTTTTGCTTCTTTTCTACTGATATGTATTTGATGTTTATTTATTTTTTATCGTCCCCCTTACTACAAACCAAGCAAATAAAATTAAAGCGTTTTTTAAATACTTTTTGGTTTATAATTAAATGAAAAAAAAAAATGCAAAGCAATTTCCTATTGCCATATTTTTTTCTAAAGCAAAACAACAGTGGATAATTAATATTTCTTTAAATTAACGTTCAGCCTCATAAAACGCTTCATAAATATTAAATTTCTCCCAGCTTCATTTAGCGTTTTTTTTAAATGTTCATCGCTTATGTAACAAATATTTAACGACAAACGCAGCCTTTAATGGAACGAATTCCTAATTTTCCGTACGCGCTTTCTTCCTGCGCTGCTGCCATGAATCGCCGTTTCGAAACGAAAAAAAAAACCTTTCACATTCGCAAAATGTACACATAATAAAAAGTAGCAGCACAATTTTGCAGGATATACATTATAAATTTCTTTGCGCGTAAAATATTCACGACGCCGCGCGTTCTTTAGAATCTCGTTTTTTCTGCGGCGTTTATTTTTCGTCGTTCTTTCTTTTTTAAACGCTCGCACATTAATTGAATATTTAATGCGCCATTTTAATCGTTTTATTAATTGCAATTACGCTTAATGTGTCGCGGCTAATTTGGCGCGCCTTTATGGTAATGGAACGACAAATTGAAATTAAAAACTTTCAGGATGATAGGGTTTTTCAGCGCGCCGGTAGGACGACGCTGTGGGCATCGCAGACAATATTTTTCGCTGATCACGTGAATCAAATTGCTTGTTGTAGATATTTTCAGCTTGAACAAAATATTACTTTTTGTTGAAAGATAGTGTAACGACGATTTGGGAAAATCGATGCTGTGTTTAGGAAATTAATTGTCATTTTGATTAAAATTGATTGAAGTCTCCTTCGAAAATAAAGAACGTAGACGTTGTTTTTATATTAATCTTTTGTGTTAGTTTAGATATTATATAATTTAAATTAACAATAAATTATGTTTTTAAATGAAAGCGGTGGTTATTTGATTGATTAAATATTTAAAAGCGAAAATATTTTTCGGACGACGAGTTTAACTTATCAAATTATTAAGATTTTCTGGAAAACAGTTTGCTGTTAATTATTAACTACAAAACAATGATTGTAAATAAAAATGTTGCGACTGTTGTGGAATTTGTAACGATTTTGGCAACTTTATATTTTGTATTTTTAAAATATTGTAAAATCTTATGTTAACTAAATTTTCAAAGTGATAAATTCGATAAATTTTTTACTCATAAATGGTAGTTTAAGTGAAAAATTGATAAACTTTATTAGGATTAAAATGACAAATTAAATAACGGTCAACGACCTCTGGAAAATGACCACAATTGGAAATGTGGTGGTTTTTCAATAATTTATATTATAACTCGTTATTTTTAACATAAAAGTTTTTTAAAATAAATTTTAAAGTAATAAATTATACCTATTGCAAATTAAAACATTTTTTATATTTATAAAGTCCATTTTTAATAAATAAAAGAATAAAATCTACTAAATAATTATGCATACGATTTTTTCTTTTATGTGAAAATAAGTTGATTACATTTTCTTATCTTTGTTGTTGCTAATTAACTTTGCTTACTTTTATTTAATTAAAAATATAAATAGCCTTTATTTTTACTGTGCTGCATCGTTTAATTTATTGAGCAATAAAATATATATTGTAGTATAAATATCAAAAAAGATCTTGCAAGTCCACAGCTGGAATTTTTGTAGTACTTACATGATAAAACAAAAAGTTTCGTTGATAATGAATATCAACTTAAAGATTTAAGAAAACACTTCAAACTTGAATAAGTTAGCTTTCATTAAATCCCGCCAACTCAAAGATTGACTTTTCAGATATTTGTTGATTATCTTGTAAAAAAGCAAAAATATTATTAATAGACAACGTTTAAGTAAAAATATTGTATAGTAGGAGTAAAATATTGCTTAGTTTTTACGAAACCTCAAACTTCTATTAATCATCATCACCGACACAATAAATATACTTATCTCGCAAACTAAAACGCATATTTGTTACAAAATATAATAAAAATTTTCTTAAAAGACTGCTTAGCTTGTACATGTACATTTTAACTACGGAAATATTTCTATATAACCATCGTGCAGAATGTAAAATTATTATTATAAAAGTAGTATAAATGTAGATGCATTAAATTACTTGATATTTATGAAATATAAAATCATATGAAATCGTGCACGTTTCTAGCACAATTTATCGGTTCGCTTATTGACGATATCAGTATCGCATATGGTTGTTGCTTGATCGCCTATTGACGATACCCGTAGTTAAAGGGTTAAATAAATAGACATTGTCGCAATTTAATTTTACATCCCGTAAGTCTGTATTTGGTGTAAATCTTGAGAAAAGCGCAAAAATATTCTCGAAATACACGAGTTTGTCTAAAAACTTGAATAAATAGTAAAAACATATTGCTTAGTTTGTACTAAAAACCTGAAGCTTAAATAAATAATCATTACCGAAACTTTAAATTCAAATCTTGCAAACTCGAAAGTAGTTTTGTATATTTACTGCTCGTCTTGTGATGAAACACAAAAACACATTGCGGATAGACACTAAGCAAAGTTTAATGTAAAAATGTATTAAATAGTAATATATATATCGCATAGTTTTTACTTTTTAGAGAAAACCACAAACCTCAAACTTGAATAAATCATCATCACCGAAACATTATATTCAAATCTCGCAAAGTGAAAAGGTAGAGTTTTGTCGGCATATTTGCTTTACTACATAACATGCTGGATGCGCGAACGTCTAGACTTGAACAATATATTCCTAAACTGTCATAAGAACATTTACTATTTCAAGGCACGTAACTTGCCCAGTACATTGACTGAAATTAAACTACATAATTACCAAATATCCTATTAATTATATTTAAAACCTCGGTAGTTTATCAAAACGGCTAATTAAGAAAAAATGAAATAGCTGATTCTCGGAAATCGAATGTGAACTTTAAGTCGATTGGAAAGGTATTAGAGTGAATTTTCATGTAAGACGATGACTAGTTAGTGAATGGCTGAAACTTAACTACATAATATCAAATGTCCTATTTATATAAAAATTGTTTTTAAAATAATTAATTTTCTTGTTCTTTAAATTCATATATAATACGTCGCTAGATTGCGAAATACGCAATGTTATTTATTTTTAAAATAGAAGTTCTTTGTTTGTTGCATAATTCCTTTATGCGTTGCATATTCTTTATGCTTTTAGCAATTACATACCTAATTAGTTATCTATGATAATAAATACTACATAATTATCATATTTAATTATCTGTAAATGTTTTCTGTAAGACAATTCGCTAGAAAAATTGGACATAGTTATGCAACAAGCAACCAAAAAAAAAACTTTTTAATATTTGCTTCTCTAGGACTTGAACAAATATGTTATTTTTATCAGTAAAGTTAGCGACCTCCCTTTAAATACATTGTCAAAATTTTTGAACAGCTCTCCTGTAAAATTTGGTTTAATTCGCTTGTTCGATTGACCAATTATTTTATAGTCATTTTGGTCAATCAAATACATAGATGGATTCATCGATTGCGAATCTAGCCCTGTTATTTAATTACAAAACAGAAACTTTTCGATTTTATTCATCACACATTCACTATTTTTTCAATACTCAATAATATCAAATGTCGAATTAATTAAAGGAGGGTTCTTTTTTGAAGTAAAAACCATTGATTGAAACATTATGTTTACATTATTGTCATGCTGAATCATTTATTAATGTTTATCAGCCCCACTATAAAATAACTATATTTGTCTGTTTTAGATTTGTATAGAAACGCTGTCATTGGAAAATTATTAATAATTGAATATATTTAATGAATATTTGCAAAGTGTATCATGTATTTTTAATTAACAATTATAGTGCATGAAAACAATGTTAAAATATAATGTGTAAATTTGATGAGCATAAAGTATTGAATAACAATGTTCAGAAATTTCCACGTAAAACCTCAACAATTGCATACATATTGATAGTATATAATTAAAAAAACTTTAAAACTATGTCACATATAATATTTTTTATTTGTAAATAAATATTGAATTCGAATCACAGCGTATATAAAATCAATGTTTGAAAAATGTAATCCTTCTATTTGATCTCAATAAGCGCTTTTAATTGGCCACTTAATTAGCAAATTTAATTTACAATTATAGAACTCGAATTATAGTGCATGACAACACTGTTAAAATATAATGTGTAAATTTGATGAGCATAAAGTATTGAATAACAATGTTCAGAAAATTTAACGTAAAACCACAACAATTGCTTACATAATTTAAAAAGCTTTAAAGTTATGTCACATATAGTATATTTTTTATTTGTAAATATTGAATTCGAATCACAGCGTATATAAAATCAATGTTTGAAAAATGTAATCCTTCTATTTGATCTCAATAAGCGCTTTTAATTGACCGCTTAATTAGCAAATATCCTATTAACAATATTAACAAGAATCAGCTGAGCTAATTAAAAAAGGAACGTATCGGAAAATATAATGGAAATGAAATTAATTGAGTCAGTTTTTCGAAGCAAACAAAAGCGTTGTGGAAGTAGTCGACGCAAACTATATCAGAGAGCGAATTTTCACGTAAGACGACGACTACCTCGACAATATTGAATTTGCCGAGCGGGAATATCGAGTGAAGTGTGTGTATATAAACAAAGCTCGCAAACGAATCAATGAATCGTGTAAACGTCCAAGACAAAACAATGTAATTTTATTCTTTAAAAATATACTAGAAATAAATTCGAGGTAATGCTATATCATGCTTTCCTAGTATATTTTAATAAAAATGTTGTTAAAGTAAATATTATCTACAAACATTATTACATGGTTTAGTCATTTTAATTAATTATAAGTACAGCGTAACACAAAAATATTTACTTAACATTTTGTTTATCTTCCAATAACTTGCAAATATTTACACGTTATAATTAAAAAATAATGATTTTTAAAACAAAAATTAAACGTAAACTCATAGTTGCTGCCAAAAGATTATTTTTGAAATCACATTCCAAAAAGACAACTTTATACTTTTCATTGTTTAAACACATGTACTGAAAAGTAAATTTTTTAACTTTTTCTCACATTTATTACATAAATAACCATTGTTATAACATATGACATTTTTGTAAATATTCCTAATATGTAAATTTGTTGTTTTCTGAAAATAAACTTTCTAGCTAATGAAAAGATAAATTTCTAGATAGACTAAGGATATATTTTGTCGCAAGTTTTCAAGCTGGATGTTAGCAAATCTCACAAACAAACATTTTTATATTTTTCTCGTTCTAAATCATTGGAAATTCGGAATGTTTTCTAACAAAAATAATAAATCAGTAGTTTTCCAAGAATAAGAATGTTTAATTATGGCTTTCAGACAAAAAACATATGTCGAAGATTAAAATTATTAATTTATTAATCATTATCAAAACATTTTGCAGCAAGTTTTTTTGCGATAGAATGCAAACGTTTATTCGGTTCCATTCATTGCTTTGATCCGCTCCAATCTATTAATCGTTAGATAAACAAATTTCGTTCTCCACCGGCATTTATACACACACGTTCAGAGTTTGAATGAATCAACATTCCGGCGGAGCTTAATTAAAATTTAGCGACAATTTACATATGCATGCAAAAATATCGCATATAAGCATTACATTAAAACTGCGTTTTAATCCGACGATCAACATAACAAAACGCATATACATATGTATTTGCCTTGTCTCTGCAATTAGCGATTTTTTTCAGATAACGAAAAAAATAAACGAAATGTAATGTTTACGGCGTTGATTTTCCATCATAAACATGTACGCGAAATTTCATCTTCTTACATTTTATTTTAATAAACATTTCGCTGGCGTTGACGTTTAATATGAATTTCGGTTCGTTCCGAATTAAATAAGCCGTTAATTTTAACGTACATTTTGACATAAACAAATACACAGTGGAAGAGCTCGCAAGGTATAATAGAAAAGAATTTTTTGCTGGAAAAGTCCTTGAAAAACAAGCAATTTAATTTTATATAATAATTGTCTGAAAACGTAATAAAATAAGTTTAAATTATCTTGATGTTAGAAAATTTTAAAATGATCGTGTTAAAATAAATATTATAAAGTGAGTTTTGAAGAGTTTGTCGAAAAAATCATAGTTTTGGTTTTCAGAAGAAATTAAAAATTGGGATTTAATAAATTTAGAAAATGTAGTTTACCAACTGAAATTATTTTTATCCATCGAAATGTGCCCTCTAAGGTTTACTCACCAATAAGGAGTTAAATTAAAAGTTTTTTTTTTATTTCTAATAAGTAAATCTAGGTGTATTTATATTATTTAATTTATTTAGAGAATTTTTTACAAAATGCCTAAAAATGTGATCCAAACGTCTTTCTTGTCTTTCCAGACAAGATTTATCGGGTTACCAGCGCAAAAAATAGTTTATTAACTAATAGAAAGTAAGTTCAAAATTACTTTAAGTAATTAATATATATATTGTATTCAAGCAAACAATTTATTTAGAGACTATCTTATAAAATTTGGTTGAAAAATATAACCAAAACGCGTTTCTTGCCCTGCAAAGTAGATTTTTCCAGATATCAACGCAAAAACTGTTTGTTAACTACTAAGAAGTAAGGTCAGAATTACTTTCAAAATTTGAATTAGTAAGTACATATATACTTCGTACATTATCAAACAATTTATTTAGAGACTTTCTTATGAAATGCTTGAAAAATGTGTCCAAAACGCGTTTCTTGCCGTGTGTTCGTTCACTACTGCAAAAACAAACAAAAATAATGAAAAACGCCGGATTTATACGATAAAGATAATATAAATGTGCGACGTCATTCGATCGCGTCGCGCGCTTAATTGGAATTCGAAATTGATTGCGAACTTTTTAAAAACTCTAATCCGAACGGTTAATAATGAAATCGGTGTGTGTGCTCTATACGCGCGAGTAAAATCTGGAACGTGTGCGCATCGATTAGATGTCAAATAATACCGATACGAATTATTCTTTGTTTGGCGTGTATGTTTGTGTGTGTGTGTATGTTTGTGTGTGTGTGTATGTTTGTGTGTGTGTGTGTTTTGGTTTTTTTTCTCTCCTCTCAAATCATACGCTACAACATTCCATTATTCATCGCATTTCGTTTCGGTTAAAACTTTTTCCACATTCGCAATGCACACATGAATAATATTTGCGATCGCTGCTGCTGCTAAAACTTTTGTTTCCGACGTGGTGGCCACGTCGACAAAGTTCGAATCCGCACAAAAAATGCGATGTTAATTTCGTTTTATATTTGTAGATTTGCTTGTGCACACACGAATGCATTTTAAGTGTAATTTTGTACATTTAAATATAGTTTTAATTAAAAACGACGAGATGAAAGTACGCAATTATGAATTATTCTTGAAAATTGTGTACATTTTGCAAAATTCAACATTTTCCACAAATATAATTTTTTATTTCATTCAATAATGAACTGAAACTGCCAGAAATTTACTTAAAGTTTGATCAAATTGTTTTCCATAAATTGATTGAAGCTTGAAAATAAAATGACTTTCACAATTACACATATTTTATGCGACGTTAAATGGATGGAAATTTGAGCCTGGGGCGTGAAAAATTAAAATTCCATGCATTTTCTATGCGCGCAATATCAATAAATTGTGCCGCCGCAATTGAACTCTTTGGTGTGGCGTGTATTATGAATGAAGGGATTCGTTGCGTTTTATTATTGAGATGCTGAAAGAGTTCCCAGGCACGATTTGTACGAATGAAGCAATCTTCATTCATATCTTTTTGTCCGAATCGCAGGAAAACATTTTTGAAGCGTGTGTGTGTTGCTGGCAATTTTTATATTAGTGTCGAAAAAACCGTAAAATATTACCCGGTTTTATTGAGTAAATATTTTTTATAGATTACTTGATACGAAAAATTCAACAATTTTTATATAAATCTCTAATTCTAGCATCAAATCGACGAGCAATTATTTAGAGTTTAGTAATTTGATGAAATTGTGTAAATATTGTATTTCAATCATTTTTTTAATGGAAATATTTGAAAAATTGCATAAAATATTACGTAGTTGGTGCTTATTTGTATTTTTATTGAAAAAAAAAATTAAGTAAATTTCTTATACATTTTCTTAAAAATATTAGAGAAATTCAACAATTTTAATAAAAATCTGTAATTTTACTATCAAATCGCAGAGCAATTACTGAGAATTTAGTAATTTTAAGATACATTCTTCAATTTTTCTATTTTTTTATGTAAATGTTGGCAACAATATTTGAACAATTGCATAAAACATGACCAATAAATATTACGTAGTTACTGCTTATTTGTAACTTTCTTGAAAAAAAAATTATTATTGAGTAAATTTTTTATGTAATTTCTTAAAAATATATCGAAATTCGACAATTTTAATAAAAATCTGTAATTTTACTATCAAATCGCAGAGCAATTACTGAGAACTTAGTCATTTTAAGAAATTTCAATTTTTCTATTTTTGTTATGGAAATATTGACATCAATATTTGAAAAATTACATAAAATATGACGTAGTTGGTGCTTTTCGTATTTTTATTGAAAAGAATTTATTATTAAGTAAATTTTTTATACAATTTCTTAAAAGTACAGTGAAATCGATGGAAATATGATAAACCGACACAATAATTTCATGTTTTTCATTTTATTTCAACATTTCGAATGATAATAAATAGTCGGCCGCTGAAAATGGCAGGCAATCGAATGACAATACAGCGAAAAAATAAGCACGCGCATCGATTTTCTATAAACGTCTTTGATAAATCATGAATTAATGTCGCTGCGAACGAGAAAACAATCGCGCTCCTCTCGAACAATATAACGCGTCTATTATTATTGGGCGCGCACGAAAAACAAGCGCATCTTCTCTGATAATATATACTTCGATCACTTCTCGTTGTCAATTTGTGCGCTGTTCGACGGCTTCATTATTTACTCACACAATAAGTGCATGAATAAATGTTTTCAAGGCAATCTACACCACTCGAAAAAGCAACAGCAGTAACAAGATCACGATGAAAAATAAAATAGAAGCTTTTTGTGTCAAATTATATTTTACTCGGAAACTTGCAATTTTCCGCGAATGTAAATACAAAAGCACTAGAAATGTACAATATAATGAGTTAGAAACTACTACATAGTTAGTTTTATACTTGCTTGTTAAACATGAAATATGTAAGAGCCAAAATTAAAATACTTGGCTGTTGATATATAATCAATGGTTCGCAAAAAATAATTTTAATCTTATCGAAATGCATTAATTTTTTTTTAATCCACTTTTTCTGATTAAAGTACATAGAAATTTGGTACCTACATATACGAGAGGATTTCAATATATTCTCGGTATAGGCATGAAGGGAAAAGCACAAAATTCTGAATAAATTTTATATTCCAATGGAATTGCCCGAAATCTTAGCCCACTTGTTTGATCGGGAAACAACTTTTACAATACTCTCCAAAAAATTATTTTTCTGCCTGAAAAATATATGTTTATTTGCTTGATCGCTTTTAAAATTTCGTGTATGATTTTTAGGGCATTTCTAATATTGTATAGATTTCTTTTTATCCATAGATACTTTGAAGACTATAATGACTGTAATTATTTTAAAATTTATATTTGTTTACCCTTAGCGAGAGAGTTCAAAAACCTTCATCATTGTTAAATCGCCCCAATACCGAGAATACATTGAATACAAGCTCGTATATGTGTATATCCTGCACGGTTTCCCAGCATAGTAAGCTTTATAAACTTTATACACTAATTATATAAATAACTATTAAAACCAGTGTCCCAAAAATAATTAATTCACTGTTTTAAGTTATATATAAATAACATTTTCAGAGTAAAATTTGTACTACCTTAAAGTTCAATAACATTTTTAAATAATTTATTTGTAAGCAACGTGTTATAAAAACGTGTTTTTGTTCGATTTTGTTAAAAATCTGTGTCACTTCGATTATGAAAACGTGATAGGATTGTGTGAAAGGAATAAATTTGCGGCAATAAAGTAGGGAACGGTTTGTATAAGCCTCCTATTAACGTGTCCATCCGCCTTCTCCTCCGTCCACAGCAGCGTCTTTGTGCTGTACGCCGCTGTAAAGTAAAGACTTGACCGGCAGCACATCATTCATTATTACGCTTTTCTTTAAAAACCAATACTCTGGATGCTTTTTCCACCACAACGCAGTACGAATGCGCTCCTAATGAATCGAAATCCCGCACGAGGAAATAAATTGGGAGCGGTTTTTTTATTGTCAGCTTTCAATGGAAATAGTTAAACATTTCAGTTGCGTTTTAACGCAAATCCTCAATCAAAAAATAAATTTCAAATATTCTTTGTTATACAATATTTTGTTTTTATATTAGGAATTGAAGATTTTGTGCAATTTATGTTAAAATTTCTTTTTCACAACTTGAAATGCAAAATGTAACAATAAATCAATAGATGGCACCGACAATAATGATGATAAATGCATATTTTAAAAACATAAAAGAAAATATACTATAAATGTTTTGTAACTAAACATGTTTTTCTTTTTCAGCCTCTAAGTAATTATTTTTTGGTTGCTGAAACGCTTTCCTAACATACCAAAGTCAATTGTTTTTGCCACGTTTCAATTGCATCGCAATGATGAATGCGCCAGCCGCAACGCGCGCACCCGATTTGTCACTGATCCAGCAAAAAAATGCGGTCTGCCAAGAAAAAAAAACAAAACCGAGAGACGCGCAGTCACTTTGTTTTCGAAAATGCGATATAGGTAAGTACTTTATTTGCACGACACGTTTCGCATTCAAATAGCAGCGCATCTTTTGCACGCGCAAAAACGCGAAATGATTTGCTTCGCATCGAGCATCAGGGTGCGCTTGCATTCGAAACTAATTAGTTTCACGGGCGTCGAAAACGTTGCGGTGAAGTGGTTTTCGCTGTTTGGATGCGAAACGTATTGTAAAAAAAATGTTGCACGGCGTTGTTTGCGCCAAATGGTATTAGAATCTTTGATGCGATTGTAATTTTGCATCTACAAAACAAATTAAATATATGAAGATTTCCTTAAAAATTCTCTAAAAATATCAAAATTTCCCATCAATCGATTAATTTTGTTAAATTTCTCTTAAAAATCTATCAGAAAGCCTAAAATAACTTTGTGCTTTTATTTCGAACAGACCTTATTTATAAACACAATACAATATTTCTTAAAAAAAATTACACAACTATTGTTGATAGTTTTGCAAGCGATACAAATGGCCGCCAATTAGTGTAATTGAAGACCTAGCACTATGCGTTTTTCTCCGAATTCTATTTTAATCAAACATCAAAGGTAAAGTGGAATTTCATTATAAGTGCGGCTGTGTTGATTGTTCAATAGATAGATATTAAATTTAATAGAAGCGTGTTTATCATTCATTCTTAGCGCAACAGCACGTCGCTTTGCTGCTTCATTAAACATAGATACAATTTAATAATTGAGCAAATTAGCATTTTGCGCTGTTTGAAATGATTATTTGCATTGCGAGTGAGGAGTTTCCATGAAATGGTTGCCATTCAACAAAGAGATCAACATTTGCTAAAGTACGGGCGAAAAGTATGTCACATATTCTCGATCATTTACACATTCAATTGATGATTTTTATTAATTTCCATAAATTGGTAAATTGTAGTTCGTTTTCTTATTTTTTCGTGAATTTTTGTTCTTAAAAACTAATAAATTATTGGAATTTGCAACTAATTTAGAAGCATAAAGATTACAGCGTCTCTACTTAGTACAGTGTCAGATTTCGAAGGAAAGAGACCCTAAGCTAAGACATTTTAACACTTTAGATTTTCAGCCAGTTGTCAGATGACTCTCACAAAAAATCTTCTTTTCTAAATAGCAAGATTAATGTATACAATTTTTCCTTCATATCTGTATAGTTAATTGCGTCTTTGATGGGAAATGGAGTTAGTAAAATGAACATTTTGGATGTACAATTCATCTAAGAAAATCTACATTAGTTTTTATAGCTGACTGAAATTCTTGTGGTAAAATGCTTTTCATGTGAAGCACTTTTCCATGCAAGGCCCTCAGCTATAGCTTGTTTAACTTATATGTAACTCTAGCACTGACCTAGTATCTTTTCCTCGATTAAAAATGTTTTAAATAAAATTGATAATTTATTGATGGCGTTGAAGCACAAACTAGAATAGTTTGACTTTATTTTAATTTATGATTTTAGTACATTCCTGACATTGCTTTAGTCCCATACAAAATTAATTGTACATATTATGCAAGTGACAACGTCAACGTATGATATTTCATTGCTGGTGACAAAATCAACAGCCCCAATTGAATAATTAAACTATAATTACGTGCGCACATTAAAATTTTAATGCACTTATATCGATTGAATGGACGCGCATAATCAATTTGACATTTTGCTCAATGAAGCAAAAAAAATAAAATTCCAATTTGCTAAAAACGCTCTTGATTAAATTGAAATTGGCATAATAGCGTATGGACGCACTATTATTATATACTGTAGAAATTACACGAGGATGCTTTTCTAAATTATAAGGCAAATGCACTACTATATCATACGGGAGTCGTATAATATATAGTATACTGTACATGTGCACGTATGTAGTAAGTATGTATTTTTGTATTAAAATCCTCTTTTGTCAAAACCGCTTTTTGTGCGCGTAAATTGAAATCGTTCTTTATGCGGGGGAATATCATTTGATAAATAACATTGTTATATTTATTCGCAAAATGGAATATTTTATTAAATATATATGCGTGGCGTACTTTCAACGTGCTCGTATATTCCTTTCAAATAATTAATTACACATTGATTTCTTTTTTGATTCAATAAATCACTTTGACATTTTTTGGTGTAAGTGATGAATTATTATTATTAAATTTTAAATCAATCAATAATAAGAATTACAATGCTTAACTTCCTAAATAATCATTTATAATCGGGATGTCATGTGTGCAGTGCTTTAAATTGAAAAAAAATGAGCTTTTTACCCAAGAGAGACACAATTATATATTAGTGCAACGTGATTAGTTAGTGCAAGCAAATGGCCACAGTAGTAACTAGTAATCAATTTTGATTTAATAATCTTTATGCAGAGGACCGATACTAGATTGGCTTTGATTTCAGCTTTGAAATTGGGTATTATCCATTGTAGATATTATCATAGTAATTCTGTCAAATTTTACTAAACTGTGTTTTTAATAATAAGCCGAATGCAATACGGGCATAGATAATTCTGAAATTCGAAGAAATTTCAATATGTATTCTACCATGTGTTTTATAATAAGTATTTAAAACTTTACTTTGCTATATAATCATCATTTTGATAGTCGAGCACAATTTTGAGCCACTCTCTTATCTATAATTTGGCAAACAGTATATGTTTCCAAAAATTGCCCCAATAGTTTAAAATGCTTTAAAATGAGAAAAATGATTAATAGATTTTTAAAGATATAATTTTAGATTTGCCGAGTAGACGTAACTATACTTTTAACCATACGTTTTTAAATCTTTCAGCTGGCTCAGATTGCAACAAGAGGGAGTCAGATTTTATATTTTTTATAAACAAGTGGTAAAAAGTGGTTTATTTAGTGTGGAAATATCCATTAAGTATGGAAGATATATTACGAATTAATTATTCTAAATGTTTACAATAACTTCGCTTCTAATTGAAAATTTGATAAATACATCTGTGAAAATTTGGAATATTTTAATAATTTCTTAAT
This sequence comes from Adinopsis sp. GC000173, assembly GCA_030264715.1. NCBI lineage: Eukaryota > Metazoa > Arthropoda > Insecta > Coleoptera > Staphylinidae > Adinopsis > Adinopsis sp. GC000173. Next base: position 17,977 of record JARJDW010005017.1, read on the forward strand.
TAAAATACATTTTTTCTCAGCATCTCAGCCAGTCACATATTTTTGCAAACCATAATGAATATATTTAATGAACCTTTTGCAATTTATTTACATTACCTACTGTTAACTAAAAAGAAAAATATTTAAAAATTTCAAATATTTGTTATGTTTGAAAGTACAATATGTAGATAATTCGATTTTAAACCAGAACATTTTTAACAAATTCTATAACTGTGTATATATATCATCCAAGTTGTGAAAGTTGAGTTTATTAAAATTAATAATCCTCAATTTTATTATTTAACTTCATTTTAGCGCAATTTGTTTGTTTATGGCGTGAAATTCACGTAACATGCATGTAATAATAAAGATGAAAATTTATGCGCAATAAAGAAAAATAATGCGGCTCCAAGATTAATCCCCTCCGCGAAATTGTTAAATATGGCACAGTTTTTTCTCTCTTGTTTTTAATACGCCAGTACATAGGTAAAACGCCACCACATCTTTGTTAATTTTAATTTATGTTGAAATAAACTTTCATCAAAGCGTCTCTTTGTGTGTGTATGTGTATGTGCATTCTGACAGTACCGCTTAGTCGAATCGATATCGGAGATTATCATGAGATAATGACTTAACTGGAAAATTAAACATAGATTATGGTTCCGACTAAGGTATCTAATCCAGGGAGGAAAGATGGCACTAAACTTAATTAACTTCATGGTCGGTTGCAGCGAATCGTATACATACGCAAAAATGATCAATTACCATTACGTAGCCGTTGGCTGGACATAGACAACAACCCAAAAACTTTGTTTATTAACAAATTATTATATATTTTTTGTTTCCGTGCTTACGACTGTGAGGCTAAGAGATTTCCACAAACGAATTGTTTTTAGTTTAAAAAAAACAATTAAAGATACAAATATGAATTTTAAGTTTACAAAAATTAAATAAAAATCAACTAATGGTTTTCATTTTTGTGACAGCGATTATAATTATATGGCTTTCTTCTAATTTAGCTGTTGACGAACTTGCATCAAAGTGATTGCTTTTTGAAAAAGAGGAAGAAAACGGAATTGTTTATTTTTTATTTTGTCATTTTAAAAAATTATAATAAATTATAAAAAATATAATTCTTAGATTTGTTACAAAGGTAAAATGATTATTAATTTTTTGTTTGTCATTTTAAGAAATGATAAAAAATTAAATTTCATCGAAAGTTAGTATAAAAAATAAGAACATAATGCTATTTAGCAATCTTTTTTGGGGTAAAGTAATTTAATGTAATTTATGTTTGATAAGCAATTTCTCGAATTCCATCCTTCACATTTACGTGACATCAATTGCATTTGCAAAATTGTATTTCCTGTCACTGATTTTAAATTTTGCTTTTTGCAACGATCGATTTTCGATATTGAAACGCTTTCTAGATAATAATTGCAAGTGCTACTCACTTTATTAAATTGGAAATTACAATATTATTATGCAAGTAACTTCAATTTTACAGGCGATAACTGATTGATAGTGTCTTGTTTGTTGCCGTCTTGTTTAAAACACACAGAATAGATTGCAATGTATTGAATTCGATTAGGCATAAAAATCTTTTGCAATCAAACTCATAATTAATTAATAAAAAAATTTTAATAAAAATCAGATAGTAAGTCATGATTGAGCTTCTTTTGAACTTGTTTTTCCATTGATTACACCAAAATTAAGATATACCTATGTTTCTCGGAACTGTAAACTTTTTACTGAACATAGAAACCTCAAGTCTGAGTAAAACTATTGAGTAAGAAATTGAACTTTTTTACTCAATGGTAAAACGATTTCGATGCACTGAATTTGGTTGACCATAAGTGCACGTAGCTGTGTGGCATGTTGTGAACATTTTTTTTTAATCTAATTAGAAAAATATTTCAAATTAATAACGAAAAGTAGATAATTTGGTCAGTAAGTCATAATTGAGTTAAATATACACTTGTTTTTCTGTTGTTTGTGCCGGAATAAACAACTTTTTTCTTCAGAATTATCGAACGTATTTTTGTACAATACTATCAGAAACCCTACACAGAAGAAAAATGATATTGAAGCCTAGAATTTTATTGGTCGCTAAGATAATTGTCACAAATTAACTAAGGACTTGCAAGATATTACAATACGAAATATTTAATTAATAAATAAAATAATAAAGAATCAGATAAAAGCTGAGTTAAATTTAGATTTGTTTGTCCTGGAATCAACAAATACATTTCCCAGAATTGTAAACTATGAACTTTTCAGGGCATATTTTTTTTATTAAAAAATATCGAAGTTGATTTTATTCGATTGGATTTTCGTTACATGCAATATATTGAAAATATCTGCGGTTTGAATTGAATATAACATTGCATTTTTCTGCGAAAACAAGGCGCGCCCAGCAAAAGAAATCAATACCAACATTATTATCACAATTATTCAAATACTTTTAAATTGTATTTATATTACTTCCGTGTGGTTCTCTAATTTGAAATGCTGCAAGTATAAAAAACGCGCTCCGAGCGATAGGCAGGCGGAGAAATGAATAATGTTTCAATTAAGTCGTCGCTATAAGAAAAAAATAAAGTTGAAATGATGTTTGTGAAAATGTTGCCAGATGATGAAAAAACTAATATCTGTTTATTATGAATAATTCATCACGTTGACTGATTTATGGATAAAATATGTCGACGTAAATTTATTATATCAAACGGTAACTACCTACCTACCTATGCAACAATCTCAGATAGGTACTCGGAAATTTAATTCCACAAATGCATTTTCGTCGCGTTGCGGCATTTTTCACTAAAATTATATATTAAATTACAACATTATTATATATACTTATATATATGTTGAAACAATGGGGAAAATTATCGATTTTCTCTTAGCAGGATGCTCAAATTTACGTTCGTACTTAATTCTCAGGCTTGTTTAACACACGTTTTCTTGCATTAATCACATTATTAACTTGTTGGAGATTTTTACCTTTAGCTATGGTATACTAAGCAGTGCTGTCTTGCACAAAACGATCATGGAATAGGGTCCACTGTTGAAAATGTTGCTTTGAAATTTAGAAATTTAGCGCATTAAAAGGGTCTTTAAGTGTGCCTAAGCCTAAGGTCCAGCAAATAGAAAAAAAAAGGTACTAATAGTAAGACTAATTTCATATATTTTGTGCAAATACTCAAGTTATTAATTAATTTGTCATGCAATATCTTTGATAACTATGCCGATTCCATCTATTATAGCATTGATTGCATTCCTACACAAGATTACAGCCGTCTGGTTTCCAAATCATTCAAAAAAGATTTTAATCTTTATATAAATACGCAAGACTCGATCAAGAAAATGTTTACAATTTTGATAACTTTATTATAAAACAATAATTTAAAAATGTTTTTCAATTGTGTCCAGCGTATTTATCTAAAGATTAAAACTTTTTTAAGTAACATTTTAAGTATCTCGTACTAAACAGTTGTAATCTTACAAGAAAAATGACATTGTTTCTTATGGGAATACGAACACAGTCAATTCTACAATAAATATGAATATAGATACTCATAAATCTGCTTTTAATAACCGTCGTGTCTGCCCACCACACCTCACAAAATTTTATAAATATACTCTTTTAAAAAGTCAATAAAACTAAAGAATTAATGTGATAGAATCCAATTATTTTTGCTCAACAAAAAAAAATAGTAAATAATTTTAATTGTTTAGCCATATTATTACATTTGCATAGACATTAAATAAAGTTGGCGTCAAAGGTCGGATTCCCGAAAATAGTTGGCGTTAAAAATAAACAAATGTGAATGGTTTGCGAAAAGGCTTGCCAACGCAAATTTAATCTATCGAAGACGACGACGACGATAAAAAAAGCGAAGACGAACAATCGAAAATGGTGCGAATTCATTAAACGTTTGCCTAAGATCGAATTCAATGTGACATGGAAAAAAATGCCCTTTCAACTTGCACCAGGCCCCATTAGCATTTACAGCCTCTTTAATAAAGCGCCATCAGACGCTTTCAGAAGGCGATATTTTAATGCAGTTATATTACGCGTACTGTACGCTCCACTGCGCTCCATCATCCCCCCATCGTCGCTGCATCGTCTGCAATCGACAATTACAAATACGCGATCTCATCGAATAGATAGCTAAATTAACAATTACAATTAATGCGAATCTTGCACGTATCAAATTAAACTCGCACATCAACGAATTGTAATTGTTCGATGCGCAATCTTGGCGAAAATAAAAGACAGTTCGTTGCTATCTTTGAATAGATAAAAGCTTATGTTACGCTTTTTGCCAGTCAACCCCAGCTGCACGGCTGTATAATTGGTTACATAATTAGAATAAATTGTATTCAAGCGAAATTGTTCCGTTTTGAATACAATCTCTTCTGATTACATTTATTTTTGCATTTTTTTAATAAATAAAAAAACTATCCAGACCAGCAATTATAAAAATGAATGGAAAATCAAAATTGTTATAACAAAATAGAATTGTGTTCAGTTTTTAATTAGTTTAACTTTAAATTATTGTTCTGCAATTTTGTTTGTGTTTTAGCCAAAAACAATTATTGTATAGAAAATTATTTATTAAATGAAATTTAAATTAATTTTAAATGTCACCTTTGTATTTTAATAAACAATGCTTGTTTTTTATAAAGCAAAGTAATGATTTCAGTAAGAATTTTGAAGAAATATATATTTTCGCATGCAATATCTGCCATAATATTATTGTAGTATCTATATATTTTATTCAACTTTTTAATAAAATATAATTATGAAGTTCGTACTATTAAACAAGCACAGCAACAATTTAATAACGTATTGATTGAAACGCATTTAGCGTCAAGTGGAAAGTTGTATCTACAACGCGCTATGTATTTTAAAAGAAGTTTCTATTAATTAATTTAATAGTTTCGAGTATATGGTTTTAGCAGCCGCAGTATCTATTTATAATACAACGCTAAATACGCGATAAATTTAAATGAATTCGCTTTGTTGAGATTAATAATTCAAATAAGTATGCATTCGCCAAATAGAAAATCAAGAAAAATAATTAATTTTTAGTTAATTTATAGAGTACTAGCTTTACCAATGACGCTTTGCTGTGGTTCTCCGTACAGATTGAACTTAGATTAATCTGAAGTATAGTCCGTTTCAGCAAAAGTGGCGCCGATGACTTTTTTAAGGTTGGCATAGAATAGAGAGGGTGCAATATCACTTCCCCCCTTAAAGTCAATTATTCGTCGCATTACTTCTGTCCATTGAGTACAGTAGTCTAAATTTTATCTTCTGCAAGACGTAATGAAATATTAAAATAGACTGAAAAAGAGTTTAAATAACATTAATTTATAGAATTATTATTTTATTCTAGTAGAAAAAAATAATTTCTTCTTTTCTGAATTTAGAATAGGATTAGTGAAACATAAATAAATATGAATTGTGCAACAATAATTCGATTAGATTAAAGCGAAAATCTTATGCATTTAATCGGCAAAGTGGAATAATCGCTCGTCCGAATTTCCTTCTCCTCCACCTCACAATTTTATCAATTGCGGATTGCACAACAGCAATGTTGTTACGGAACACGCGCGCTATTTTTCTTCGCTCGCATCGCCTTCATTTCCATGTCGTGCGGCAGCGCGCGCGCCTTGTATTTATAATCACATTACACCACCAAGCGCGGCGGCTTTTTTCGCATCTCGGTCTTTTTTCTCTTCTCTTGTCAAATAAAAAGCCGGGTTGTTCGAAGTTTTTACGCGCCGCTGCCGCTCGAGAGATGCGCACGGACTCTACTCTGTGTTTCATCGCAAGTTTACATAAGTCTTTAATGCCGAATGAAACTTTGAGCGTAATTTAATGCGATTAGCCCTGCAAGATTGTTAACTTTTTGCGACGCGCATAAAATCTAATTACGCTTTATGATGAATTTCGTACGAGTAATTTTTAAAATGGATTACACGCTGCTGCTAATTCGCTTGCATCTAATCAAATTCCTATTAAATTTATGTAAAAACTACTTCATATTTTACTACAAAATTTATATTACTTTATAAATCCTTCATATTTTTAAACAAATTTTATGAGATAGGTGGATATTTTGTACATTAAGATAGTTTTCGAATCTAAATCAACTCCATAAAATAGACTTTTTGATTCAACGAGACTAAAAAGTGTTTATTACATTTGCTAAGGGATTAATTAATAAAAATAAATTCTTTGCATGAAAACTTGTCGCTTAATAAAGGAGCCGGTTGATCAAGAGACAGTAAAAGAGAAAACTTAGCAATAAATGGAAAAGAGTATAGAAGGCATCTAAATAATAGGTCCCGATAATTCGTACTTATTTCAATACTATAATCCGGTTGTTAGAGGTGGCAGTTATGAAAGATTCGGCAAATTTTTTCACTGTATTTAATTTTTTCAATACTTTTTGCGACGCTGAATAACATCTTTATTTAGGTGGAAATTGCAAAATTTCTAAACAAAACTCTCATTGGATGGCGAAGCAGCTCAGCAATCTATTTCGAATTAATTTTAAAGTTGCAACGCTCCACGTACAGTAAGTAAATATTGAAGCCGGAAAGATAAACTAATTACGACACAGATATTTTAATCAAAAAGCGTTTAATAAATCTTTTTACGCGCGCGCGTTGCGTAAACAAAACCGGCGCGTTTAATTAATCCGTCGCTTCGTTCGTTCATTCGTTCGACGATGATGATGATGATGATGTTACGAGAACATTTCACTTTGATGCGTAGGTACACGATATCTATTAATTTAGCAAACCGCAAACGCGTGTTTTGAATGAATGGCAGCGATCGGGCGAGAAGGGGGAAAGAAAAAACTCCGCAAGTCCGGTGGTGAATGCAATCAATCAATTCGATCCGGCTGCTAATGAACGATGGTGGACGATTTTACGGCCGGTAAAAATGCAACCGAAAATGTGGTTAAATGTTTATTTATCATCGTTTGCGATTCGACGCGGAAAAGCGCACCTTATATATACCTAAGTAAAATCAAGATTTTTATGTGCTTTACATTAATAGATGCTTTTAGACATTGTTTTTCGTTTTAGGCGTTCTAAGCTTTTAGATGTTCCTTACGCTCTTCCCTTTTTTATGATTTTTATACTCTTATTATATTAGCAGAGTTTTTTCGACGTTCTTATTATTCAGTTAAATTTTTGGCGACATCATTTGGAAGTCTTTGGCAGTTTTCGTTTCGGATCGTATACGTTGTTATTGAGAGATATTTTCATATTTTTCTTTAGGTAAAACGATAAACTTTTCTTATCAAAACAACTTTATTTTGTAATTTAGACATTTTGTTGGGATTAGAATTGTTTTAGAAACAGTTTAACAATTTTTATGATAGAACAACTTAAAAAATATTCAAATACGGAATTAAATTTGCTGTCACTTGTTGCATTTTTATTTTTTTTGGCGTTTTTTCCACACCTTTAGCCATTGTCATGTGTTTTTTAAGAATCAGTGTACTGTGTCCAAATGTTAAGTTATGTGAATATTCACTTTATCAACATTTTTATACGGTTTCAAGCAAATTGAATATCTCTGAAATTTTTATTTGCATGTTTGACACTTACACTATCCTATACATTTTTTACAATTTTATGCTATTTGGAGGCATAGATTTTTGCTAAATTTTTGCAGCCGAGAACATTAATAATTTTCTTTGCCTTTTTTTTGACATTTTAGGCAACTTATAGCTGTACGGGGAAGTATTTTTAAATCTTCTTGAGTTGTTGTAGATTTTTTTAAATATTAAAACGTATATTTCGGTATTGTATATTTTGGTATTGTGCACTATATTTTACTATCAATGAATAAATTAATTTTGTTATTGATTGACAATGTTATTTATAAAGCGCCGGCAGATAGCTTTATTATTTAATTATTTCATAAAATACGAGTACCATTAAAATAAATGAGATTTCGAATTAAAAAACGTCGCCAATTTGCCGGTGCAAAATGAAATGCGAGCGTTTGTTCATTTAATTAAACAAAATAATTAATTATACTACACGGTACGAAAATAACATCACATTTTACCTACTCCACTCGAATTAATATTATCATAAGTTATTTATTGGTTTAATGCATATTTGCTAATTAAATGAACTGAATATTTTATATGGAAAAGTGTAATCCCAAATGGATATAATTCTAAATTCGTTGTGGCCACAATTATAAATTGCAAATTTATTTGAAATTAAAAGCGCATGATAAAACAAGTTAATTGTTTCATTAATTCGTAAATTATGATTCATTGCAAACGTTACGAAAGGCAGAAAAGAATAACTATTCTAGTTTTTTATTACCTACCTAACATTTATTGTATTAAATAATCCAACATTTATTAATTACATTGTTTCTTACAATATTAATATTCTTAGAGCGTTCGAGCTTCATTACGTATTCCTACTTGCAGCGTTTAACAAAGAAAAACTGCAAATATACTTTAGCACTTTTGTTTGCTTACAAAAGGTGATTGTTTTCCGTGCTCGTAACTGTGTTTAATTTAATTATTTAAAAAAAAGTGCGACGCACTCAATGCCAATAGACGCCGCCCACACTTTTTGGCGCAGATAATTGATAATTGAAGAATGCGTCGTAAATTTTTAATTTTACAAAACTCCACAATCCAAAATTACTAATTTAAAGTAAAAATTCTGTTTGATTGAACTACCTAATGAGTATAATTTTTAATAAGGCCGAGTGCAGAATAAGCAGCTCAATTTGTTGAAAAATAGTGATTATATTAGACTAGCACCAAAATAATAGTTATTTATGTATCGGGGCAATATGATGGTACCTTTAATACCGAGCATGAAAATTCATGAACATAACATTTTTTCGGAAATCAATTTTTATAATAGCTTTGTATCAACAAAACAAATTTGAATGGCTTCTGACCAATTGTCGATTTTATAATCTGAATTTCAATCTTCAATGACAATGATCGTCAGTCCACTAATTGATAACTAGTCAAAAATATCTTAATACAACTAATTGACGCGCCAGATCACTGATAATCAGTCAGATTTGTTCTGTTAATACAAAGCTAATATCTATTTACTAACTTTTCATGCTTTAATAGGTTAGGTGACCTATTCCCTTTATTGCATATATAGTCGTGTAAAGACAGTAATGCGATTACGTAGAATATTAATTTAACCAATAGGAATGTTCGATAGAATACATCGACGAATCAGAACACGAATACTACCATGTGATAATTTTTTAATGTCTAGGCATTAAAGTAGCATTTTAATGACTCATCTATCATTTGAATAGACATTAAAAAAATGTTCTGAAGTCAATCAAAAATATTTTACTAGAACTTTGCAATTAACTCTTTTCTTTTACCAACACGATAATTAATGATTAAAGCGGCATAATTTTTGAACCAAGCCATAATCAGTTTATACCTATAACTATATATATATATATCCATCTTTAGATGAAGCAAACTTGTTTTAAATGTTGATTAACGCTCCACCAAATTTCGGCGTTAATCTTACATCGCATGCATCGCGCGCCGTTTAATTGGAAATGCGAAAATCACAGGCGCGCGCCCCATATACATACAATGCATTCGAATTAATCCATATCGATTCGCAATTTACACATCCGTCCGCTGTATCATTTTCCACACTCCATTCATCAATTACGCTCGTCGTTTATTATTGCAACGAGGCGTCATCGATGATGGGGCGGACGGCGGTGAGGCGCGACAGTGAAATGGTTAATCACATTCGGTGTCTAACGTTTCGAAACACAGGGAGAATGCGATTAAACAACTATGCCGCGGCGACTAAAAATATTTGACGGCGGGAATAGTTTTGGGTCACTGTCAGTGGTGAAGACGGTGTACGCGCACACAATAAAGAAGCGTAGTTAATAAATGAGGCATTTGATATAAATGGTTTTCCGGATGAAAAAAATTATAAAAAATAAGAAATATAATCTACCATATTTCTTATGACTAATGCTTAAAATGAAGCACATTTTTTGTTATAATATGAAATATGTCGCAAAATTTTGTTTTCGTAATTGGCATTTACAAAAACGACAATTTACGTGATAACTCTTAACTTCTTAAATAAACCACAATCTACCAAATAATTCGTACCTGCAATCTACAAAATTGAAAATCTACGATACATAAGCTATAGGATAACTTAGAAAAAGTTCATACTTTAAAGAAATTTACATAAAATATAACTCAAATAAATAAAATTGATAAAATGCAATAAAAGTGATTATAATAAAAAATTGGTAAAAAGTTTTGCACAGTCTGCTTTGTGTATTACCACAACTAGTGAGTATATAATCTATTTTTCACATGGACATGAGTTCTATAAAATGAACTTTTTGGGATTCTTGTTCAGGAAATGTTTAGAAAAAAAAATTCAATAAAAGAATTATACATATTATTAATTAATGGTAGTGGGCTTCTTTCTGTGGTTTATAGCGCATTTGACTGCGTGTTAATTAAATTCGCATACTTTTTTATTAATCCACCATCATAAGCAACTTTATATTGTAGGTATCAAAGACTAACAAAGCAGCCGGGCACGCTTTCAAATAAACGCACATAGAAAAACACGAATTGCGAACATACACACACACACACTACCACACATGTTAATTACGGATTGCAATCGGGCGAATAAATTCGGCCCCTTTTAAAGGTCAATCTCTCCGCGGCGTTTCGCTAAAATCGACTCAACTTGATGTTGATTAACAACAACAAGAAAGCAAATTACATCGTTTATATAAAAAAAGTAAGTTCGTTTTAAATTAAATGCTACGCGTTAGATTTATATAAGACGACGAATTTGTTATTTAAATTTAATTTGACAAAAAATAAACAGCTGTAAAGATGGTGTTCAGACAACTTTTAAAAAGGAGAAACATCTTAATGGTTCTTACTTTTTTGCTATTGTTGAAAAATAATACAATAAGCGAAAATGCATTACTTTTACAATCAAATAAGACATAGTTCTAATAACTTTAAAATTGGCAGCGTTTCTAGTTATTGCGGTAAAAACACGACAAGAAAAATCCTATTAACTAACCCTTTGCCTTGGTCATTATTTTTTCAGACCCTCTAAAATTGTCTGTTTTTCGCTCTGAAACACTCCTTTTGTACGCCAAATAGGACTGGATATTAGCGTTTCTGGTAAAAGACATCTCTATGAAGCTGTATATCAATCAGTGCAATTATAAAATTTAGAATGTCGTCGTTTCTAAATATACTGAATGTTGCCTAAATGACAACAGTCGATTCCAAAGAAGTCATACACTAATTCAATGTTTCTCAATCGCCGGTCCGCGAGAAAAATCTGCCAGGCCGCAGAAATAAAAGATATCGCATTATCATATGGAAATTTCTTACGTGAAGCGACTTTATCGTTTTTCGTCACACATTTTCTCTATAATATCGTATATTTAGAGGTACAAATTAAACCTAATTCTATGCTGCTAGTGGGCAATAAATGTAGCCATAAGTAACGGTCCGCAAATAAGAAAAGGTTGAGAAACATTGCTCTAATTCAGTGTTTCCCAAACTTCCAACATCTGTGTAACCCTTTGACAATTTTCGTACGACTGTGTACACCCCCCCCCCCTTAAAATTGCAAATTATTACCGCATTTTATAAGGGCAAGTACGAGAAGCAGAAATTGAAGTGGAAGTTCTATTATTTAACAAAATCTTCTTCGGTCAACAAATGCATGAATTTATTTATTTAAGTTAATAAATAGTTTCTGAACTAATTCAATCTTGATTTTCGCTAAAAAATGTTTGGGTGACACGTTTAAAATTAAAATTACATATACTACAGTTAGACCGTTAGCGCGTACCCCCTTCAAAGTCTTTGCGTACCCCACTTTGGGAAACACTGCTCTAATTCATTATGTACCGCATGGATTATTATTAATAGTTTTTTTGTACAAAACATTGAATTTTCTTATTTTCTATGTGAAAAAAGTTATTGTTAAATTTTAATTTCATTTGCAATATAAAAACAATTATAAATTTATAACGTCTTTGCCGGTGCATCAATTATTTACATTTAAATGAACGAATTAGGTTGTTGAAAAATAACGCAATTACAAGCACGGAAAAACAATTGTTTCGCTTTTTCGGACTTTTCGCGTATAATTGAATTATCCAGGCAGCGCGAGAAAAAAAAATATGTGCACAACAAAATTGTAATATTACACAATTTTGCCGCGACTCTAATTGCGGCTGATAAAAATAGCAGCGTCGCGCACGTTTTCCAAGAACGGCATCAAAACGCGCATTTATCATTTAATCTGACTTATCATTCGTACTACGTGCGCGAAAAAATCGTTATATTTATAATCACATGCGTCCGAAATGCAAAAAAAAGATCAGCTCGTGTAAATAAAAATTGATTATTGAAAAGAAGCGCGACCGTACGTCGTCTAAAAATAACATTTCTACCAATTTTAATTAAAATACGTTCATTAATTCGCGCGACGGTGATGAATGCCTATATATCGGGGCGCGCGTCGCTATGGAATTTTGTTTTGTTTATCGAGAATGTACACTGTATGTACGATGGCATTCTTTTCCACTTCGCGCACCTTCCATTTTTCTTTTCTAACGATAATAAATCGCTTTTTAATCATTCGCCGACTGAAAGCGTTTTGCTGCCGTTATGAAAACATTCTCGACTAGACGATTTTTGGCCGATTCACTTTTTTTGGGCGTCCTTGACATTGTTTGCTAATTTAATTTAGATTTGATAAATTCGATATAGTAGTAGTCTTTGCAAGGATTTATAGACTTTGTTGATAAAATGCAGTGTTTATGTAAGTTAATGATTGTTTCTATATCAAGAGTGGAAAATGGATTTCTGCGACACTGGATCTGATGTTTGTTTAGTTACGATTTATAAATTTTATCGAAAAAATGCTAGATTCATGTAAATAAATGACATTTTTTGATATTATAAAAATTATCTGGTTTAGAAATTAATTTTTGGTCGACGTATAATCTAAATCAATCTAGATATTGGTCAATCTAAGTAGTTTTTGCAAAGATTTATAGACTTTGTTAATAAAATGCAGTGTTTATGTAAGTTAATGACTATTTTTATATCAAAAGCGGAAAGTGGACTTCTGCGACACTTGATCTGATGTTTATTTGGTAAGGATTTATAAATTTAATTAAAAAATGAAATTTTTACCTAAATAAATAAATATTATAAAAATTATCTGGTTTAGAAACTAATTTTTGGTCGACGTATTAATCTAAATCAATCTTGATATTGGTTATTTAGACTTAATTTAATAAATTTCCTGAAATGAATAAAAATTTATTACTTTTTAAGATAGTGAAATTTTACGGAAAACTCCAATGTTTTACAAATAATCGAATGTAAGCAGAAAATGACAACTTGTAGTAGTACAGCATTATCAGAAATGATTTTCCGATTATCTCATTTACTTTACGGCGACCTTGGCATTGCTTATTAACGCTTAATTTGATAAATTTTGGGGTAATTAATAAAAATTGATGACTTCTGATAATAAGCTTAATAATGATTTATAGCGTTTCATGAAAAAATGCATCTTTTATGCAAAATAAACATTGTACAATATAGGGAATGTGTTAATTAATTATATATAAAGTGCGGAAAGTGAGATATTAAATATTATTAAACCTCAACATTATTTGCGTTTAATTAGATAATTAATAAAAATTTATCACTTTTGTTAGTTGTTTAAAAAACAAAGTAACACTTTGCGGCACAAAACAGTGAAATATTATAAACATGTTCTAAACTGGACATTTGCGGACCTTGATATTGCTTATTCGCCAATTCCAGTTTTATTAGATAAATAAGCTACGATTAATGAAAATTGATTACTTTGAAGGGTAGTATTAGTAGGAATTTGGCGAAAATAAGTTTATAATAATTTGAGTGCATAAAATGACACATTGTGGTACTCGATACTGGATTATCATTATATTTTGGACTATACATTATTTTTTAAGCGATGAATTGATTGAATCAACATTTTTGCCCGACCTTGACTATATTTATCCACCAATTCACATTTAATTAAATTAATTTATTGTAATTAATAAAAATGTATCATATTTGATAATAATCGTAATGAGGATTTATTGATTTTGTTGAAAAATGCAATTTTGTAGCATAAACCGTTCAACATTTGATGCATGTAAACCAATATGTAAATGATTTTTTTATACTGGAAATCAAGTTTACGGCGTTATGGAAATGTTCTGGACTAGACATTCATTTTTGGCCGATGCTCTGATTTAATTCGCATTTTTGGCCAGGACCTTGACATTGTTTACTTATGAAGTTGCATTTCATTTGATCAACTTACGATAATTAATAAAAATTAATGTAGTTTTTTTGTTTAAGTGCAACAATGAATAATATTTTTAAAGTAGAAGTCTTGTTTAAATTGCTGATGTTCGAAGATAGTCTTTCACGTTGTTTATTTGCCAAGTTCCACTTCATTTGATCAATTTACGCTAATTAATAAAAATGGATTACTCGCTGAATAGAGTTTTTTTCTGAAAAAGCTCTCAACATTGTCTACATAATGGAATGCAAAATGTTTTTTTAAGTTGTAAGTTTTGTTTAAACGGCGGATGTTCGAAGATCTAGTCTTCCTTTTCATTTTTTTTGCCGAGTCGTTGATTTAATTCGTATAACTGTCCTGGCCTTGACATTGTTAGGCGAAATAGGTTATTTCGTAAAATCAAAAACATGTCGTTTGAGGACACGACTAATAAATGTGGTGCAATACTTGAAAATAAATCGCTCTTTGGTCGGAGAGTCTCTATGAGAATTTATAGATTTTTCAGAAGTGACTTATTTAGTTTCCTAGAGGGGTTAATCAACAGACCGTAAAAGCCTAACCAAAAAAGTGAAAAAGTTGCAAAACTTGCATCCGCATAAAGTTATAGTAATATTTTATAAACAATTTCGGGTTGTGTCAAATTAATTATCGACAAAGATTAATATTTTTAAGAGACGATTTATACATTTTTTAATAGTTAACTTAATTTCTTTTATTTATTAATTAGCAGACCTTGAAGGCCTAAAAAGCAAAAAAATCGCAAGCTCAAACGAAACTTGCATTTGAATGAAAATTTATTAAGATTTTATAAATAATACCGAACAAAAATTGTCGCAATTTAATAGTTTATAGATTTTTTTGTATAATTCCCGAGAGTAAAACATTTTTTCAAGGGTCTGTATGAGGATTTATAGAATTTTTCTGAAGTGACTTAGTTTCTTAAAGAGATTAACCGATAAAGCGAGAAACTCTACAGTAAAAAGCAAAAAATGTCAATTGACGCAATCATTGCATTCGCAGGAAAAATTGTTGATAATTGATAAACAATTTTGCTTTGTAAGACAAAAATTATCGCTTTGTAAGACTTTATAGATTTTTTTCGAATAATTTCCGAGAAAAACACGCTCTGTGGAAGTCTGTATAAGAAATTATAGATTTTTTTCTGAAGTAACTTATAGTTTCTTACAGAGGTTAACCGACAGACCGTGAAACTAACCGAAAATAGGAAAAAAATGCGAATTTACGCAAAACTTGCAATCTATTAATATTTTATTAATTTCATTTTTTATCGAACAAAATTATCATCTTTTAAAAGTTTATAACTTATTGAGTTTGTGTAAGAATTTATATATTTTTTACTTAGTTAATTAACTTAATTTTCTTGAAAGATTAATCGACAGACCTTGAAAACCTAAACTCAAAGGCGAAAAGTCGCAAACTTAAGCAAGACTTGTATTCGCATGAAAATTTATAAACAATTTCAGGTTGTGTTAACATATTGGTAAAAAAGATCATTTTTTAAACTTTTTTGGAGTAAAACAGACACTCTTATGAATGTAGTACAATTGTCAAGCTTAGAATGTCGTTCTTCCTCAATATACGAGACTGAAGTCAAAAACCTAAATGTCGCCTATATAACGACAATGGAGTTTTATGGGCACATTTTATTAATTTCGGTTTTATTGAACAAAATCATCATCTTGAAAACTGAAAGACAAAAAGTCGCAAACTTAAACAAAACTTATATTGTCATAAAAATTTATTACTATTTTTTAATTTGTAGCAACATATCAACAAAATTTATCATTATTTCAAAAACTTTTTGCGAGTAATATTTTCATCAATGGACCGTGACATTCTACCCCATAAAGTTGCATATTTACGCAAAACTTGCATTCTTCAACATTTCAACAATTTCTTCTCTTAAAGATACAAACATTTAAAAAAATCTTAACCTAGAGAAACATAATTTACAATTGGATTTCAAAAAATAATGCGAGCTATAAATATTACAAGTTGCGTAAGTATTTTTAAACTTGAAATCAACAAAAACTACAAAACATAACGTTAGAAAGGTTAAGCAACATGCACCAAATTGAAAAAAATGTACTTCTAGTATTTTTTTTATAAATTAATTTTCCCAGAACGATTGAAAAGCAAACTATTCAAACTATGCAGACAAAAATATTCACATTAAATTTTTAGTGTTTAGATAACACCATGTGTTGCTGGCAGAACGAAACGAAATTCTTTAAGGAATCGCGAAAATGTAATCGCAATGTAATGACTCATTCACATAGAGCGCATTTTTTTTATTTCATATTATTTACAAGAGAAAGAAAAGTTTGTGCGCGCTTAAAATCACACACACACATACTTTGGAATTGATCGCTGCAAATAAAATACTTCCTTTTAGACGACAACGTGCGAATAAATTTACCTCGTAGAAGAATTTCCCGGCGAGTATAAATCACCCGTCGGTGGCGGGCATGATTGGCGTGCGATGCAAAAAAAGTGTGTGTGTGTGTTTGTATGTGCGTATCGCGACGCGTTTTTTGGGAGCGCGCGTTTTATTTATTTTGCTTGCTCGTGGCTTCGCCGCCGGGCCGCGTACTTTTTCAGCGACAGCAGCACAAACAAACAGCCACAGCGTGCGCGTACTTAATTTATTATATTTCGAGTCCGTTCGGTCGGTCGTCTTGGCGCCCAACGAGGCGAAATGTATTTTCGGAGAGAAATTGCGATTTGCGCTCGCCGGCCAGACAATACGATACGACAAAATTTAAATACAAGTTGGCATTCAGCGCTCTACGCTACTACTTACTGCTGCTGGAGATGATCGGTGCGCTCGGCTGGTGCAAATCTCGTCGTCGACGGCGTGTCGCACTGATCTTGGTTCGGGGTGGTTAAAACTTCTCTCGTGGTGAGTGTGTGCGGGCGGATGGGAGCGCGCGCGCGATGCAAATGGGCGTACGGATGGTTCGCGAATAAACATGGGCTCGTTCGGTGCCGACGCGACGCTGCCTCTCGCCTGCGTCGACGGCCAGGCGTCGCTACTATCAGCTGTTTCAAGTACGTTCAGTTTATATTCGGAACAGTCGGATCTGGACGATAAAATAACAATTCAACATGACCTATCAGCGTCATCATAAATATTTTTATTTTTTCCACACAAAACACATCATAATTAATTAATATATATACGACAATGCGCCATAATTAGATGCTATTAGATGAGCAAAATATTAATGAATATTTTCGAGTAGATTTATGCGAAAAGTAAGACTTAAGTGGTGTCAAAGCGATTAATAGTTTATTTTTTACGCAGCTACTAAAAATGACTTCCATTAGTTTTTAACGTAAAACAATTAAAGTAAAAAACCAACCTAACCTATCAAAAATCCTTGACAATTTAACAACAATATTTATACTCTTAGCAGTGCCGGATTTACCCATAAAGCTGAAGCTTAGAATCGTGCATTTAAAAAGGCTTCAGATTAGAAATAAAATACTTTTTAACTACACTGTACCTGCGACAGTATAAAAGTTCGGTGCACAGTGGTTTTTCACATCATTTCAGGGAAAATGCAAACCGTGCACTTACTGAGGGTGAATTAAAGACTTAATTGAATGAGCAAGAAAAAACAAATTTTTGTTTTGTAGTTACAATTTTTGGTTGAAAAAAACCTAACAAACTTTGTCCCGTTGTAGTCCCAGAAGGTATTAGCTTGAGGCCTCGAATCTTCTTAATCCAGCACTGACTCTTAGCCATAATTAGAAATTACTATATTATAAAAATAAAGCATATTTATCAGCGGGTAAGATATTGAGATGGACAATGGGCGTGAAACTCATAGAGTTCCTCATGGCGAATAAGAATGCATCTTTTATTCACACAGCTGGTTTCATATTTTACGTCATCATTGAAATCGAATAAAAATTGTTTAGTGATAAACATAAGAAAGGATGGTGCAATCAGCAGTAGGTCTGCCTAAGAGATGCATTCTTATTCACGATGACGTACGCTATGAGCGTTTACGCCTATTGTCCGCCTCAATCGGTACAGATACCCGGACCCGCAGTTAATGTGTTTAGTTGCTTAAAATGTCAATAAAACGTTTATTACTAAAAAGATTTCAATTAGTTTTTAACGAAAAACAAATAAAGTTCTTAAACTTAAACTCTTAAAAATCCTTGACAATTTATATCAATATTCCCTAAACTAACATTGAATTATTTATTAAAATAAACATTTTCTACAAATCGAGTTACAATGAAATTTGGTGGAATATTTAAAATCTATGATTGGGTAAGCGCCTTTCTATAATTTTGTTGCAAAAAAATTCACAATAGTCAACAAAGTACGCAAAAATACAAAGAGGGTAGTAGTACTTACAGTATGGTAGATGCTGGCTCTCGTTGAATTCCAAACACTATGCGATTACAATGCATTCCTTACCACGTATGTATGATTCGTATTGACACAATCCATTCCATTTCATTCCATGGGTGCATCAATACACTTTTAAGTATTTATTTCAATCCCATCAACAATAAAAAATATATTTTAAAATAATTAATATAAAGCTGTATAAGTGTAACCAAAAATTCGTATTATTGAGATCTATGGTGAAAAAAGTTTCAATTTCAGCTACAGTTTTAAAATTATTAAAATTGTTGCAAACATACAAAAAAAAAGAATATTAATCACCTAGTTGGAGAATACGTTTTGTTGACTATCGATGACTTCCAAGTACTATGCGATATAACAGTACTTTCAACTGCATGGAAACTCATTTCGTGCCCAAATGGAGCTTTTTCACATTTTTAGTACCTTCTACTTAGCAGATTCTGATTAACTTTAATTTCTTAAAACGTATAGTCATGATTAACAAGGCTAAATATACTCGTTTAAATTTACTAAAATTTTGAATACCCGATTATATATTAAGCAAATAATTATTACCTAATTTCATTAATTCGTAATCCTTTTGATATAATACGCGCAATAATACATTTATTCAATCACCTGAAACGTATTAGCAATGTAATTAATGCAAACAATACGCATATCCAAACTATGGTCACTCTATTTTAAATTAAATATTTCATTTAATGGAAATGTTTTCATATATAAACTTTGCATGAAAAAATCAATTTTCCACGAAATTACATAACATAAATTAATGCCGTTCATTAAACCGAACCACAAAGTAACTAGCGAAGCTAAACATGCACAAATAACTTTACATAAATTAAGCGAATCGTCAAATTATTCTACCACATTACACCTTTTCAAGACGACGTCAAAAATCAATGAAACTCAAACGAATCATCATCCGAAAATATAAAACTCTGATTTCATACGCGTTTCTTGTAATTGGGTTGCGAAAATAAAAGAAAGGAATGTGTTGTTTTTTTTATAAACGTGATCATAAATATTTTATTCTTTTGCAAAAACAAATTAATATTAGATTGTCATAAAAAAATCAAATATCGTTAAAAATATCTTCGGACTTATGCAGATCGGGGATTTGATTAAATCGCTCCTGCGTTTTCTTCCACAGCGACACTTTATACCCATCCGTACTATAAGTTTCTTGATTTATCGGCGCCGCATTTCCCATACCGGAAGTGCCTGGATTAGATACTAATTCGATCTGCGCTCACAGAGAAAAAAAATACAACATTGCGTTATTAGATTACACAAAATGCAATTTTTTGTAATTATTTTTCGCGCATAATGACGTTAATTACGTTTTGCGTGCGGATGGAAAGAAAATCCACTTTTTCTCCGCACACAACACAACAACGTAACTGACAAAGTAAATTTGTTTCGCCGTATATACGGCCAGCGAAAACAACATTCATTAATCGAGCGTGTTGTTATTGTTATATTCCATCTCAATGCGAATGGTTAACGGCGGCACAATTTTCCATATGAGCGCTGGTGGTGCTCAGAGGAGTTCAAATATTTGCCGATGCCACTTTTTTGTCGGACGAAACAGGATTAATAAATTCACAAAGCGGAAACGTGCTTTTAAATGCGCCGTTGCTTTGAGCGAATGGAAAAACGTAGTTTTCATAAAAGTTAATGCATTTTCATATTCTTGTTAAAATTTATTGATAATTTGGAAGGCTTATTAAGCCGGGAACGTGGTGGTGAAAATGGCTAGTGAACATACAAATAGTTTTTATGCAAAATTCTACTATATACCACATTTTTATTACACTGGAAAAAAAATTAAGTTTTATTGCTTCGTCTCGCTCGTATTTACATATAAATAAATTCATTTAATAAAAAATTGTTTTGAGAGTGTGAAAAAAATTATACAACACTCTATCTCATCCTCGCTGTTGTTGCGAAAATTATACTACTATAGTAAAATAATTAAATTTATAAAAATAGTTGGAAAAATTGCTTGCAAACATAAATATAGAATTAGCAAGAAGGTAATTTCATTTTTCACAAAAGTAACTTTATGCCGAAATACCTCGCGTACTATTTAAATCCGCACTAATTAGGATAAACCATCTATATATTATATGTAAGTATGTACATACAAACATCGACTACCGGTTCCATAAAAAAAAACTTGCTCTATTCATTCATTTCATTCCGAGGTATATTATTTTATATTTTTAATTAATTAAACTAATGATTCATTGATTATATTTTTGCTCCATGTTTGTTTATTAATACACAATATTTTTGATAGTTAAATTGTTAAAATATATTTTCGACAAAATTTATAAATACGTTTTCATTTCCGAATAAACGCGTTCTAAAATTTAGGAATGTTTTGAGGAAAATGCAAATTTTAAAAAGCCGAATACTTATTAACAAATGCGTTGTACTAAACTGTCATATACGAGGTGTTTCTATATTTTTTGCTATTAGCATACATCCTTCCCGCATACTGTGGAAATAAATTGGACTTGCGTAAATTAATTCCGAAATTTTGAAGATAGAAATGTATTTATTTGTAAATAACAAAATTAAAAGAAAATTTTTCAAATAAATTCTGATATGTTCAATTTCTTTTCTTTGTCTTTACAGAAACAAAAAAAATCCATATGAAAATTAGCAGTAAGTTTAAACGCGATTTCCTCTAAAGTAAGCTATAATTAACTGCTGCAAGTTCTGAAGAAGCGCATTTATACCTTAGATAAGACGATTTAAAAAAATATTTGAATTCAGTATTTGTCGAAAAAGAAATTAGTTTCTTGCCAATTCTAGTTTTCATGCAAATTCTACTATGTATCACTTTTTTATTGCATGCAAAAAATTTTGGTTTTATTGCGTTGTCTCGCTCGTATTTATTTACATATAAATAATTCATTTAATAACATGCTATTATAGAGTGTGAAAAAACAAACTACTATATACATTGTCTCATCCGTTCTTTCGTTACGATAAATCTCTACAACGTAAATTATATAGTAATAACACGAGAAAAACACTATCTCTTAAAATTAATTTAATTTTGATGGCCTCGAGCAAGAATGGCAATAGAGAAACAAAAAACAATAAAAATTAGATTTACTAGCGACGAAATGAAAAGAGGCCCGACTATAAATCATTTAGTTAAATAAAAACCAAAGGCAAATAAAAAATTCGTTCATTCATTAATAATTCAATTTTTCTAAGCAAAACTTGATCGTAGAAAAGTTTTTAATTATAAATTCCATTTTAAGGCGAGATTTTTTAATACGATTTGATGATGGAACAAATGCGAAATCAAACTTTTTTCACACTTCGCGCCTGCCGCCTCGTCGCTCCCATTCAATGTTTAATTATCGGGGGAGCGTTTCGATATTTTTCCCCGTTGAAGAAAAAAAAACTCCAACTAGTTAAGTTAGTGGAAGTAAAACATAAACTTACTGGCTCGACCATTCCCTGCTTATCCTTGCCCAACGCCTCGCCTTCCTTCCATCCCATCTTGGCGAGCATCTTGAAGCCTTTATTGTCGGATTGAATAGATCTGTAAGAGAAGTATGCAAAACATTCATATCATCTAACAGGAAAAAAATAATAAAATCTGCAACTTTCCATATGTATAAAAGAGACGATTAATATTAATGACGTTATTAGAATAACATGAATAATAATTATTTTCGCTTGAATGCTGAGAAGGAAAGATTTAAATAATGCAAATAGTCTAGTTACGCAAATTGTCAAATATTTATCACTATCAAGCTTCAGTGTCGTAATAAATTATTCAAATTGTCTATTCCTTAGAGGAATAATACATTCGATAAAAATGATGGATTTTAAAATTCCATTCTTTTCACATATAAATAAATAATGGTGGTTTTATATGCATTTTTGAAGGAATGCATCAAATTTAAATAACTATACTCTATTCCTATACCATTCTATACAAAGTATTACGAATACATTGTTGCACATTTCTATATCCTAACATTTTTATTAGGTCACAAAAGTTTCTGCCTCTCAAAGTTACTTTTTCATATTCTAAAAAATTTAAACATAAAAAAATATTTGAATTATTTTAAATATTTCTTAATTCTTTAGTTTAAATACACGCATTTTTGCAGACGTCCGTCACCGTTCACATAGGCCTAGGTCCGATCAACCGGATCAACACGCTGCCATAACTTGAAACAAAAGTGAGCAAACTTTTACATATCGCGTCCTAAGTTTTGTAATTGTTAATCTGGGACACTCTGTATGTCATCGGTATTTCGCTTCCTGAAAGCCCGTGCAACTTTCAGTCACTCAGTATCTGCCATCTATTGCCCAAGTTACAAACAAGATTATTTGGCCAAAAACCAACTAGATTCCGATAAGAAGGTGAAATTCACGATCGTGTTTTTTAAATCATATTACTGCAATTAGGTACAATACACGCATACAAAAGCTAGCAATGAAGCTGCAAAAATGCATCGATTTACGGAAAAAAATAAAGGATTAGTCATAACATATAATAATTATTACAAAACATAAACGGCTTTCCGTGTGTTAATAAAAATGAATAGAAATAATATTTTTGAAATTATATGTCTATATGAATAAAAATATATCACAAATGTCCATTATGCGTGAAATCGTATTTTAAAGCAACGTATAATATTTACTTGAATTTTAACTTATGTTTAACATTAAACTGAATGCTTAGCCGGGAATTCTAGTATTAAAATCAATCACATTAAATAAATTTTAACAAAAGTTAGAAAATAGCCCAATTATTAGATTTGGCATTTGTACTAACCCATATTGATCTTTTCCAGAATCGGATTATTACAACGGAACACTTGAAGCTACTGATCGATCTTCATAAATCAAGAAAAATAAATATAAAAGAAATACATGTAATCCGAATCAGTTGTAATACCTCAAAGCTGATACAGACATGGACGAAGCATTGCACACATATAACAGGGATTAATTCCACTCAAAGATGATCTACAATACTAGAATAGATCAGGATTATTCTTACAAGAGATATACGTCCCACCCAACTTATTATTGTTCGACATTGATGGACATATCAATTTTTTTCGAAATAAATTCCTGCTTATGGAAAATAATCAACTTAGGAAGAAATTCAATTCTCTCTATATGGTTATCTCACCATTAAAGTATTTGATATTAGTAGGAACAATTGACAATGAGTGGAATAATATTTGTAAATTTTTAATTTAAAAAAAACCACTCGAAACATTTGCCTTGATTTTTAAATATAAATTGAAGTTTGTAAATAACACAAATTTATTTCATAACATTTCAATTATTTCTACTAATATTGGAATAATTGGGTTAACCACAATGTTTGATGTCAATTGATGATGTTTAAACTTTGCACTTTTTTAGGCAATGCTGAAAATATTGAATTTTATGTATTCTTCCCTTCTATAAAATATACTCAATTTCGAAATTCTTAAAACATAATCAATGAAGACTGAAAAAATATAGATTTTTTTATACAATTATTTTCGTCAGAAGGGATTCGAAACAGTTTTAATTCATCTTCAGACTTCGATTGGGTGGAAAAGATAAAAATTTACCATGGCAGGAATCAATACAACACAATACACCCACACTACATAATCCACATTAGTAAGTAATACAAAATTCTCTATAGGGATTTTAGTAATTATGATGGTAAGCAAATTTTATAGTATTTGTTCTAATCATGGAGTATTTTTCAGGTTGGAGTTCCATGAAACGTTGGAAAGGATTGCGTCAATAATCATTTTTTTAAACATGCACTTTTTAATAAATGCAACTGCTCACAAGCTTCGCTGCAATCGCTCCGCTAATTCAAAATTATGGAAACAAAATTTAAAATAAGTTATGTTTGTAACGATTTTTCATCAATTTAAAAGAAACATTTAGTCAATTCTCGTTTTAGAACAAATGTCAGCAGGCATCGGAATTAAAATAAGATTCATTTGAAACGGGTACCCAAAATTACAAGAGTTTATAAAATGCGTACCAGTTTGGGCCTTAAAGAATGCAGTTTATAAACTATGCAATAGCAATTACTTCCGGTCGATAAATTCGAAGAAACCTATAGGATGTACACGTATTTCTGCATTACTTACTTATCTATAGAAGCAACCTGAGTTTTTTCGTGTGGATTCTGGCTGCCGATCGTGTCACGACGTTGCTGCGCTCGATCAGTGTAACCGGAACCGGGATTCACCTTGCCCTGATCGGTATGCGAAATACCAAACTTCTTTCGTAGTTGTTTCAATTGCTTTTTATACTCTAATGACTTGTTTCGCGTCAGCGACAATTCTTTATCTTTCTCTGAAAACGATAATTACCATTGTGAAATTATCTTGGCTCGCAATCAAATGTTGTAATGGCGTACCATCTTGCGTCAGTAAAAGTCCGGGTTCGCAGTGTCCACACGTTTGCGATCCACTGTGAATATGGCAGAGCAGCGTCGTTCCACCGACTTGAATACGGCTCCCATGTGGAATTTCAGTCGGCGCACTTTCCGCTTTGCTCGCTGAGAGCCGTTGCCCGTTTAGGAACGTGCCATTTTGCGAGCCCAAATCGGTCAGGTAGTACGAATTCGTTTCCGTATCGAAATGGAACTTGACGTGCACTTTACTAACGTTTATATCCGGAATGAGGAGCGCGTGCTGGCCTTCGCGGCCCAGCGTTCCACCATCGTACGTCATTAGAAATAGCGTGCCCGTTTTAATACCGGCTACATTCGATTCCTCCACGATTATTCGCATACACGGCGGCCACGGTTTGGCATAATCTGAAAATTTTAATTAACTATTAATTTATGTTAAGTGATTATTGGAAGGCAAACACGGGGCAAACTCATCCTAAAACAATTACATTTTAATCAATTTTGATTTTCGCAACAATATGATTTTAAAATATTCAAAGAAAACTGTTTCCAAGCAAATTATATAAAAAAAAGTAAATAAATAAAGATGATGCAACAACTTTGCGTAATTAATTTGCAAATAATTGTTATTAATGAACCGAGACCAATTGGGTCGCAGATAACTGTAATTATTTGTTAATATGTAGGCATCATTGCATAATTATGAGGTTGATTCATAATTACATATAGATTTTATTCCAGTTTATCTCTAGCTTGGAAATGGGCGGCTTTGTTTACTTATTTTACGTAAGGAATTCTTTATTTATATTAACTATCTAATAATTTCAGATAAAAAAGTAAACAGATTACTTATGTATCTGTGTTCTCAAATATTTTTGGATACATACTTACAAATAGTTATTACATGAATAAGGAAGGCAATCGGGATAATAAGGATTAGCTAGAATGAATTTTGTATATTCTAGATGCGTTATTTATTTTCTTGCAATTAACATACCTTATATAAATAAGCTATTTTGATTATATCAATTAATATACACCTAAAAAAATTATTCACGTTTTTCGGTATGACTTGAACTCCCAATTAAATTAAACCTACAATATTAAAGAGTGTTTACTATTTTTTTAAAATAAAAGGTTCAACAATTGGATTGTTGAAATAATAATTTTAAGAAACAATGGGATATTTTTTGTTCATGTTTTGCAAGTCCTAATTATGAATCAACCTAATACGATAAGATTAGAATGCTTTTTTTATATAATTGATTGCTTGATATGAAAACCAGTTTCATCTTATAATAGTAAATATATAAAAAAATATATATAAAGAATACCAAAATCATTGTTGTGATAACAATCCTCATCCTCAGAATCTTTGTCTGTATTAAAACTTGCATCCGAAC
Organism: Adinopsis sp. GC000173; assembly: GCA_030264715.1. Taxonomy (NCBI): domain Eukaryota; kingdom Metazoa; phylum Arthropoda; class Insecta; order Coleoptera; family Staphylinidae; genus Adinopsis; species Adinopsis sp. GC000173. The sequence goes on from JARJDW010005017.1 coordinate 44,630, forward strand.
ATTCACCTTCTTCCAAATCATCATATAACTTCTCCCGTTTGATCGCCTGTAAATAACATTACGTTTATTTTCAATAGTACATACCGATCATATGTCGATATTTCATCGACAAATTCATTTGATTAAAGGATTGCACAAGACTCTCCATACTATTAGAATTTATCTTTACCTACAAAACAACTTTAGCATTTTTAAAAATGATGATTTGCATTTCGATCATTTCTTACATGTTTCGAATCCTGCTGTTTAAGCGATTTTCGTTTCGTGCGTTTTAACTGTTTATTTGTCGCAGACGGTTGAACGACTTGCGAATGAAATTCGTATTCTTTGGTATCCTGATTGTACTTAAGGTATGTTCCTGAGTTTCCGTCGTAATATAAACCATATTCCTAAAGCAAATCTACATCATGATGTATATCAAATGAATTAAATTTGATACGTACGGCGTTGTAATAATATCCTGAATTATAATCGTAATACAGTCCTGATGTTTCCTCATAAACAAATCCATTACTTTCTAATGTTTGTAAAGCAGCTTCGGTTATTTCTTCCGCGATTGTTTTGCTTTTTGTATCTTCCTCGGTTTGTGTCGCCACTGTTTTGTATCTGATCCTCTGAAACAATATTATTATTATTACTATTAATGATAATTGATAATTGACAAAAATAAACCCTACATGTTTTCGTTGATATTTTTTCAGTTTCTTCCTTTGTTTATTTATGCAATTTTGTAGTTTTACTATATAATCTAAAACCTCCGGTAAATCTTCAATCTTTTCTCTGAGAAATTCAGTCAATTCATATTTATTTTTAACTTTATTATTACTTTGCGAATCACTTTCAGCACTATCCATTTTATTTGTGGTGTATTGTTCAAAATCCCTTATTACAATTTACAATGTCAATCTTGACAGTTTCTGTTGCCAACTTAGAAATTACTTTGATAGAAAGGTAATAAATCAACAATACAATATGTACAAATGTATAATAATACAATAAAAAGTAAATCCAAATAAATTTTAACAAATTATTTTCTAGTATAACAATATTTACAAAATGGCGGTTTTAGGAAAATCAAGTAACGACCTACGAAGATTACAACCAATACAGCCAATAGAAAAAAATTCTGATAAATTTTATTAATAAATGATGAAATCAGTTAATTCAAAGTGCAAAATGAACGTAATTTGATACAAAAGTTCATTGTAAGATGTAAAATGCTGGATTTTAACAAGAAATCGAATTTAGTGTTAGGCAACTTGTTCGGCCTGGCTGCCGTGTAACTGCTTGACTATGACTAGTTTGACAAATATGTTCGAGTTGGAAGTCTTACCGTTTATAGATAATTAACATCTTCATTTATTATTTAATCTAAGATGACATTTGGTTTAAGCTTAAAAAGGCTTAATGTTAAAACGTCGTTACATTGAAACTGTTTTATAATAACAAACGTATTGTGCAAATGGGTTCTATTTAAAAAGTGAAATGTTAAAAAAAGTTGAGGTTAAGTTCAAGGATTTTCAACGTGCCCCTACCATTTGTAACAATTTGTTTCATGTGAAATTACGAAACATCGCACATCATCGCTGGCTGGCTGCAATGAGGTTAAATTGAATATTCCGAGCGAGCGTGTTGGAAGGAGGTAGTAGGGTGTATGCAGTAAAATAGAAAAGAGAAACTTTCTACGTGTTTGGTTTTTAGTACCGCAGCAAATTTCGTGTGTTGAAGGCGCGTTACATAATTCGAAATGGGTTGCTGGCCAGATAATGTGGGCATTGTGGCGATGGAGTTAATCTTCCCGTCGATGTATGTCGATCAAACTGAATTAGAGGCATACGATGGGGTTTCGGCTGGAAAATATACGATCGGTCTGGGCCAGGATCGTATGGGATTTTGTTCAGATCGTGAAGACATCAATTCGCTGTGTCTTACCGTCGTTCAACGATTAATGGAACGACATAACATAAAATATAATGAAATTGGACGATTGGAAGTTGGGACCGAGACAATCATCGACAAATCAAAGAGTGTCAAGACAGTGTTGATGCAACTGTTTGAACCACATGGCATTACGGATATTGAGGGTATTGATACGACGAACGCTTGCTATGGTGGCACTGCGGCGCTTTTTAACGCCGTTTCGTGGGTGGAATCATCGGCATGGGATGGACGATATGCATTGGTGATTGCAGCTGATATCGCCGTCTACGCTGAGGGATCTGCACGGCCTACTGGTGGTGTTGGGGCTGTTGCAATGCTAATCGGCCCAAACGCTCCCCTGATTTTCGATCGCGGCTTGCGTGCGACATACATGAAACATGCCTACGATTTTTACAAGCCCGATCTAACCAGCGAGTATCCGCTAGTCGATGGTAAATTATCTATTCAGTGTTATTTGAGTGCGTTAGACAACTGTTATCAGTTATATTGCAATAAGGCGTCAAAGCAGAAGCTCGATGTCGATCTAAATTACTTCGATGCGATCGTTTTTCACTCGCCGTACTGTAAATTAGTGCAAAAGTCGGTCGGACGCATGGCGCTGAACGATTACGTTCGCAAAGGGAAGTATCAGGCGGAGGACTACGCTGGCTTGGAGCGTTTCAGCGGTGTACAGCTCGAGCAAAGCTACTTCGACAGGGATGTCGAGAAAGCGTTCATGACGTACAGCCAAAAACTGTTTGAAACTAAAACGAAACCGTCGCTATTAGCTGCGAATCAGATTGGAAACATGTACACGGCCTCACTGTACGGCGGGCTCGTTTCGCTGCTGATCAGCAAAGACATTTCCGAGCTGGCCGGTCACCGTGTCGGACTCTTTTCGTACGGATCCGGATTGGCATCGACGATGTATTCAATCACCATAGCCAAAGACTTTTCGGAGAATTCTCCGCTCGATAAGCTCGTCAGTCGACTAAGTCACGTCAAGAATATGCTGGCACAACGCAAATGCGTCTCGCCGGAGAAGTTCACCGCAATGCTGGCGCTGCGCGAGAAGAACGGACACAAAGCGCCGTACGAGCCGGAGGGCGAGATCGACAATCTCTTCCCCGGTACGTACTATCTGACCAAAGTGGACGATCTGCATCGTCGATACTACGGACGAATTCCGGCCGCGCTCAACGGCTCCGCTTAGTCAAATTTCACGCAATCTTTTTACGGACCATTGTTCAATGAGTCAATTGTTAAATTAAACTAAAAGAGAAAAAATATGAAGAAAAAGGGGGAATTTTTATTTTACAATAGATAGAATTGTTCTACAAGTATTTTATTAATAAACGCATTCGAATGTGTGATTTTATAAAAAGAAAGTGTAATGAAATTACATGAAATAAATTGCACGTAGTTTTTACGATTAATTTTATTGAAAAGAATGTATATCAATTTAAATTTAATTTATTTTACAACGTAATTACTTAACAATCCACATTAATTACCTACCGTTTTTTTTTTGTACTATTATTGCTATTTTTATTGTAATTATTGTTGTTGTTATTACCTGAATGAACATAGGGATTTTAATAAAAATGTTGTTATTTAATTATTTTTTGTGTATGTATGTGTGTTGAACTTGATTCAAACACAAATTTGCGTAATATCCAAAGTCAAGGCTGCTGCTCCTATAAATAACCACGTAAATTATGAGATGGAAGGTAATTACAATAACAAATACTTTTGATTCTTATCAACAGATAATTATCCACTCATTTCTTCATTCAAACATTTAACGCAACAAATACATTAACTTCACTTGAATTCATTATGAATATAACAAATTTATTTTCATCTAATTTACATGTGTTAAATTAACAGTGACAAGCTAGAAAAATGATACATTTTGCATTTAATTTGTTAAATTAAATTGGTTCAATAGTAAAAAAATAGAAACAATTTGCACCTACAAATTAACATTTTTTATAATAAAAAAATAAAGAAAAAACACTATATTACTTATGATGGTGTAACAATCGAAATGCGCATTAACTAATTTAAATAATTATTTGTGAATTGTGTGTCTTTTCTTTAGTTTGGTATTACTAATCAGGAAGGTTCAGTACATTAACAAAATCTCTACACTTTTAACATTAACAATACTTGAATAAGCTGACGCAAAAGTCAAAAAATTGAAAAATATAATTTGGTTCAATTGATTTGGCTGAAGCTTTGCGATGCAAATTTTTTATATAAGCTACAAAATAATACACTTGGTGTTGTTTCACAAAATTAAAATTTAATTAATTTAATTGATCATTGTCAACTACAAAACGTTACAGATCTTATCTACGTTATTATATATTTGTGAAACAATACCAAGTGTATAATTTTATAACTTATAAAATAAGATTTATCACTATTGAACAATAAAACAATTATTTATCTATCAATATTATTATTATTATTATTATAACATACAGTTTAAAATATCTAAAAAAGAGTACCTAACAAATGCATTTCTATTACATCGGTAAAAGATTATCTTATTTAAGCGCACAGGAGAGGTGAAAGGTGGGAGAAATGATTAACCATCGCTGTCTGATACACATATAAGATACATATATTCGATGATTTGTATTAAGAATTTTGTATAATACGTTGCTGCTATACACAGCAAATCAGTGATGAAGAGTATATGAAGTAAAAGAAAAAATAACTGTTGGCAAGCAACATCGATTGATATGATAGTAAATTAATAAATTGAAAAAATGCAAACGGATTCAAAAACAATTTTAATAAAAGTTGCCCCATTTTTTACGTAGATTGGGATTCTGAATAAAAAAATAGGGGGTTCCATTTGAAAAAAACAAAGTTGATATCAAAATAACCATGACGATGACGTCATGGCCAAAACTGATAAGTACCATTAAATTTCCCTCTTTATTCTAGCCAACTTTTATTCGAACCATTTTTTCCTAAAATACATTATTTCAAAGTTATTCGCCTGTCTCAAGTTAAATGGACCACCCTGTATATTATACGGAGATATATTTTTCTCACCTTTCACCTCTGCTAGATTTAAATACACAACGAATAGTTATCTTAAGGTAGGTTAAAATTCAATCTCAACCGATAATGGTTTCTCTACATAACATAACAGAATTTTTTCATGTAAAAATATCTTGATATATCATTTGGTGTTCATTTGGTCCACACATTTGGTGCCCACTTCGTCCTCATTTGGTGCTCACTTGCTCCACAGCTGGTGGTCACTTAATTGCTCTACAATTAGTGGTCACTTGGTCCTCGCTTAGTGCTCAGTCGGTGCTCACTTGGCGGTTATGTGGTCTTCACTTGATGCTCTCTTGGTCTTCACTTGATGCTCACTTGGTCGTCATTTGGTCCTCACTTGGTCGTCACTTGGTTCTCACTTGGTGATCACTGGATGCTCACTGGGTGCTCACTTGCAGTCACTTGATCGTCACTTAATGCTCTCTTGGTCTTCGCTTGATTTTCACTTGGTCCTCATTTGATCCTCACTTGGTGCTCACTTGATGTTCACTTGGTCGTCATTTGGTCCTCACTTGGTGCTCACTTGATGCTCACTTGGTCGTCACTTGGTTCTCACTTGCAGTCACTTGGTCCTCACTTGGTCATCACTTGGTTCTCACTTAATGCTCTCTTGGTCTTCGCTTGATTCTCACTTGGTCCTCACTTGGTCTTTAATTGGTCCTCACTTGGTCCTCAGTTGATACTCACTTGGTCCTCAGTTGGTGCTCGCTTGGTGCTCATTGCTCCCCAGTTGGTCCTCATATTAGTGCTAAAACACCAACAAATTGAATTTTAGCAATTGCAAACGGAAGAATTGGAGTTCAACGAGCTAATAAACGTTTCAAACACGTAAAACGCCAGGGCGGTCCGTACGGACCGCTGAAAGAATTGCCGCACAGGCCACAGCGGACCGCTGTGCATTTAGCTGTGTTTTGATGTCTCGAAAGTTACTTGTTCGTTATATTATCTAATGTTTTCACTAAAAAAATTTAAATGCAGTTGAAATTGATTTAGAGAATACATTTAAAATATTATTAGCAACTGATATCCATTTAGGTTGCAATGAAAAGGATGCTATTAGAGGGTAAATACGCCAATTATGATAAACCATCATATTAAACCGACAAACTTTCAGGCGATGATAGTTTCATCGCAAAATGTTCTAATTTTTTTAAATAATACTAATGTTTCAATTTGGGGTTGAAGCATCATAAAATTGCTTTGGCCTGCTGGGCCATTTTCTTGAAATTTACTTGGCGTTTTACGTGCTAAGACGCACTTGGTTGATTAACAGTTGATATATATTTTTTAATCCGGATTTGATAATTGTGTTTAAAAAAGACTGCTAGTCTTGCTTCTGTTTAATATAATAAATACAATGTGTCTAAAAGCAGATTATACGCAAACGGTGGTGTACTTATGTAAGTACTAAAAATATAATTAAACGGCGTAGTTCTTGCTTCTTTCCAGTTCGAAGCGTGGACCGGAAGTTGGTTTCAACATTATATGACACAATAATTAAAATTAATTACTTAAAATCTGACGCAATAATTAATTTCATTATTAAAATACGCCATTCGTTATGCATATTTTTAAACAATTATCATAATCTATCATATAATTAAAATTTAGCAATTTTTACAATACAACAAAATGATTTTTGATCAGGATCAGGTAATTGTAACATTCCATCCGATTCGTACATTAAAATACATGTTACGTATGTATTGCATATTTATTTATTTATTTAGTTTCTAATACGAATAATAGATTCAAAGTGCAGCAATTTCAATCAAATGTATGAGGTGGACTTTACATATTTATTTATTTATTCCATTTCTACATTTGCAGACAATATCAAACAACCCATTAAGATATTGAAACGTTAAACTTTTGATAAATTATTTATGTCTGCATCATTTTATGTATGCATGTATGTATGTACTATACAATATAATACGTCGATGTTTTTCAATCAGCAAAATCAGCACCAAGAGTTTTATATTCCAATAAAAAACTGTGATCGACAATAGAAATGAACAAAAATGAAAGATAAATAAAAAGTGTTTTTCATTGCTATTTCACAGCTAGTTTTTATAACATAAATATAACGCGTAAGTAATATTTACTCTGATTCATAATTAGTTTAATTTAACGCAGTTTTAATTAGCTATTCACGTTATTAAGCGTTAAATGTACACGTTTTTATACGCATAACGATGTTATTAATTATAACAATTTTTTTTCTACTAAAAAGATAATTACGGCTTTTTACGATGTATAATAAAACTTTATCAAAATTTGCATATTGAATTCGAAATCAATCGATTGTTTAAAGTAATTTGCATAAACATTTGCAAGTATGTTATTGTTTTATTAAAGATACACTGATTTTATACATGGTGGATACCATATAGCAACCAGCAGAATCGGTCATTTTTATGTAACGGCAACCATAAAATAAATAGGAGAGGAATGCGTTTTTCTTTAGCGTTTTTATATTCCAACACTATGCATAACCGTCCTCCAGATTTCATCATAAAAATTTCTCGTAAGTGAAGCTGGCAGCCACATCTAGAATCCAGTGGCTCTCAAAATGTTTTGAGTTATTATTCATTTTTCCATTTATTGTAAATTGAAGCGTTGCTGAGCTAATAAGACGCCAGGGCGTCAGAGGTAGCTCAGAGTATGTTCGCGCCGCTGCAGCGGCCAATCCGTGGACTAAACCCGTCAGGGTCCCATATCCCCCCAATAAAACTTATATTTTACCTCTTACAACGATGAAAAGCTATCGAAACAAATGTAACCGTAAACTGCAATAATGATTTGTAAAATATGCCTTGTTGATTGTAATTAAATATTAATTGTTTATAAACATAGTGTATTTTGTTAAATAATTATTACAGTGATATTGTGTAAGGTATACTACTGTCAACACATGTTACTTTATTGTATTTCATTGTTAACAACTTTTTAAGTTAGAATTAACCAAACAACACCACCTTACATGTGCGAGTATTTTGTAAACCGCAGCGAATTATAACAATGTAAGTAGAATAAATACGCCGGACATTAATTTTGATTAATTTAATTAATATTTCTAGCAGTATTAGTCATGTCGAAACTGGACAAACTCTTCATTTCTGGTATACGTAGCTATGGCATTCAGCGGGACGACGGCCAAACGATCCAATTCTACTCGCCGCTCATACTCTTTCTCGGACAGAACGGCTGCGGCAAGACCACGATCATCGAAGCGCTAAAGTATGCGCTCAGCGGCGAGCTGCCGGGCGCCACGAAGATGGGCCAAGGCTTCATCGCCGATCCGTACATGCATCAGATCGTCTCCGTGTGCGGCCGGATTAAGCTCAACGTGAAGGATGTGCGCAGCAACGCGGCAACGGTGATACGTATCGCCAAGTGCGAACAGACCGTCGCCAAAGGGTTGAAATTCTCGAAGCAGGATGCGACCATCAGCTACTTGCAGGGGAACGGGGAACGCGAAACGATCTCGCATCGGCAGGCGGATTTGAATGGACTTTGCGCCCAACTAATGGGCGTACCGCATTCGATCCTAAACAATGTCATCTTGTGTCATCAGGAGCAGAGTCTATGACCGTTGGATAAAGCGCAAACGCTTAAGCAGAAATTCGACGAGATATTTGATTCGGTGCGCTATAATAAGTTGATGAACATGTTTCAGAATCAGATGAAGGTGAAAAAGCAGCAATTGAAGGTGCACATTCGAAAGAATGAACCTCGATGCCACATGGAGGGATATGTGTGATGCTTTCATACGGAATTTCGTAGGCACATCAACGAAAAATCGCCTAATGAAACAGATACTGTCGGCAAAACAGCAGCCCGATACGAGGTTGGCACACCATATCTATGAAATGCTTGATTTGTGCAGCCTCGAGAAAACAATAACGATGTGCAAAGATTGAAAAGAAAGATCGATGATATGAAGCGCGAAATGGGTCGCCTATCTCAAACCCCTAATGTGAATTCAAATAGATCGATGGATAAGAAACCGTAGGCTACAAGAAGATATGACGGTCATCCAATGTGCTACAATTGTCATCGTCCGGGGCACATCGCTGCAACATGCAAAATTAGGAAATCTTCTCAACCACACACGGCCGGGAAACTAGATCGGACAAGCACCCAAATGTTCCCACTGCCCGTCCTAAAAAGGGGCAAAAATAGTGATAACGGCTTACTAAAAGTGGCATGTACAGTAAACACCAAGTCTTTAAAAGTTATCGTAGATTCTGGTACTGCCCACAATCTCGTAAGTGATGCTTACGTAATGAAATGTGATATTGCACCAAACAATCCAATAATAATAACGTTGGATGACTATAAATTGCAAAGCATAGGAACAACAATTCTTCACGTATGTTTCAATGATGCAACGTATAATGAACCAGCAATAGTTGTGAAGGACTTGAAAGAGTGTGTAATTTTGGGATACCCCTTCATTCGGACTAACAAATTGTTAATAGATGGAAAAAAGAATTGCATTGTATC
>JARJDW010005021.1:0-27193 GCA_030264715.1 Adinopsis sp. GC000173
AAAATTCCAGTGATGAATGAACATTTAGATTTAAAAGGTTTCAAATTTTTGGATATTTTAATTTAATGTTTTCCTTTTCTCTTTGTTTCCATAGTTTTTGTTTATTTATTGTTTATGTTTATTTGTCAACTGTATGTAGTTCAGAAGTTCTGATGATGACGTAACTGTCGAAATATATATTAACTACCCTTTATAATTGGTCTAATTGATATTTTGTGAACCTATCAAGTGTTTTTTGTTTTAATATTATACAATTATGGTTCATCACGTGACTGCTAATAACATCATTAACTTTATTAAAAATGTTTCATCATCAATTCTGTTTCATTTATTGCCGTCCCAAACTAAAATATTTAAAAGTAACACGTTTTGTAGTAATTTTTCCAACAATTCTTTTATAACAAACCTGATTACTACACGAGTTTAGTTATTATATTTGTTGGTTTTAAGTTACAAATGACTTGAGCAATTAAACATTACAATAATCATATTATTCTTTATTTTCTGCAGCTAATTTGATGCATTACAAATAGTTTTGAATCATCATTTACTACATGGTTCTACGATAATCGTTCACACAATCCGTCAAAGCACACAATACGATCCTTGCCATCGCTGGTATATTCCTGCATTTTCAAGCGAAAACGTCCTTTTGGCATCATGCGCGAGAGTGGCGACGCCTCAAAGTTGAGATAATACCAGTCGACGCTGTAGGTGCCCTAAAATATCGCAACAATTAGATGGATGTTGAAGAGGAGGTTACGTTACGAGGATGGTTTGAAAAGTTTCGAGCTTTTGCTCATTATATTTTACATTTTCTTATGTTTTCTGTACTTTTCATTCTTATTCTACATTTATTGCGTTTTCGATGTATTTTTAAACACTTTTGCTTTTTCCGCTTCTTAGTGTTTTTACTTTTTTTGACAAAGAGCACAAAAATATTCGAGAAACAATAAAAAAAAGAAACCTAAACACGGAAAGAAAATGAAAAAAGTGTTAAGAAACAGCGAAAAAGCGTAAGAATTCGGAATAAACGCTAAAAATGCAAAAATGTTTGAAAAACTAACGCAAAAAATGTCGAATGTGAAAGAATAGGAGCGCTCGATATGTTTCAGACCACCTACGTAATACTATAACTGAATACCGGCTGTAGCGGACATTTATTCGGCTCGGGAATTTGCGCCTTGCTTGCAATATCGAAATAGGTAGCGCCGCCTAACGTTGTCAGCGCCTTGCACGCCCCCGTCTGCTTCAGATTCAACAAACGCGTCGATTTATTACCGTCGCCGATGCGAAACACTTCTATAGTCATCTGCAATTTGAATGATTACTTATGCGATTGATGGTGGTGGTGTTGTTTGTGGCAAGTACGTAGTTGTCGTTATTGAGCTCCGTGCGCATTATCAGCTCGCCCTTGATGTACTGCTTGCCTTCCTCGTACTTGAGCTTCGCCGTGAAGCTGTGTTGTGCATTGGGCGGATTGCAATCGTCTAAACTGACCATTCGTATATCAGCCAAGTGTACTTCCAGCTGAAATAATTTGCATTACATTCAACATTTAAGACAGATTAAATTAACTGGTACGTACCAATATCATAGTGGTGAAATATGCAACGATTTTTTTCCACATTTTCATTTCACTCATCGCACGGATATAATGCGCAATCAACGCTTTTGATTAGCTCGAACTAATCATTGCATCGCTATATTAAATGCATTATAATTTTTTCCTCATTACACTAATTGCTAATTCTTTTTCGGAGTTAAAACAGCAAGGTTAACTTTTCACATATTGTCATTGGTTTTTACCGCATTCAAATCAAGCAATACAGGAGAGTATTGCGAGAACTTAAACTTTGCAACTTCATTTATTAAATAATAATAAAATTAAAGGACAACACGTTGTTCAATATGATTGGTCAATTTCAATTTGAACGGTTTAACATATTCAAATCTACTACTTAGAAGAGTGTATTGCGATTACTTCAACTAGACAAACACTGTATCTTCATTTATTATTTTAGTTAAAGTAAAAGATCAGTGTGAATACAGCAACAAATAAGGTTTGAATTTCACAAAATATGATTGACTGATTTAAATTTTAACGCAATAACATGTACAAATGCAGCAATTATTAACGGAGTGCATTGCGATGCTTTCAATTTGACAATTTTGTATATTCAGTTAATATTCTAGTCTTACTCTATGGCATCAGGGCTAACGGTGCCAACACAGAACAAACAGGGTAAGAATTTCAAAGAATATGAAGGGTTGATTTAAATTTAAACACATTAGCATATTCAAATCAACCAATTATAGAAGTGTTTTGTGATTATTTCAATGTGACAACTCAGCATCTGTGTTGACATTAGACGTAGGTATTAACGCAGCAACAAATAAGGTTAGAATTTCACGAAATGTGATTGATTGATTTAAATTGAAATGCATCTAAATCGAGCAATTGCACAAATTTTAACTTGACATCTTCCAGTAAGATTCAATTAACAGGAGAGTAGTGTTCCAACTTCAACTCGATTAACATCATATCTTCATTTATTATCCTATTTAAAATTAATAATTTACAATTTGTACAAATCACTTCTTCTCCTCGGTACATGCTGATTCTTCCTTCTTAAGTGGCACCTCTTCGGCCGTAGCCGGCGCTGATCTAAAGTTGGGGAATTGCTCCCACGGCGCCGACAGCTCAAACTTGCGAAACTCTTGCGCCAATTCCAGTGGTTCAACAACGACGCGCTTCTGCTCGTCGTCGTAGCGCACCTCCACGTAGCCGCTGAGCGGAAAGTCCTTACGAAACGGATGGCCCTCGAAGCCGTAATCGGTGAGGATGCGACGCAGGTCGGGATGATTTGCAAAGTACACACCGTACATGTCCCAAATCTCGCGTTCGTACCAATTCGCCGCCTTGAAGATGTCGTTGCACGATTCGATCGGCGTCAGCTCGTCCGTGTACGTTTTCACGCGAATGCGCGAATTGTAGCGCAAAGATAGAATGTTGTAGATGATCTACAATAAAAACAGAGTCGATCTTTAGTTCAAATGAAAATGAAAGTAAAGATGATGTGCAAATGGGAGCTAATTTCGAAGAACCCAATTGGATGAAATGAGATAGTATTGGTTAGGATTTAGGTTTACTGAGCATTGAAAGTAAGACCGATAATATGAGAATCCCATGAGATATTAGACCCATGCATCTCTAAAGCCGTCGCTATCAAGTGTGAGACCCCGGGGGCAAAAAAGATTCTTAGAGCGCCGGACACAGGCTCACTAAGTATCATTACCTCAAATCTATATGGCCGCGACGGCACATCCATGCCAGCAATATCCGTCAGATTCGCAAATTGACAATTATGATGATCCTTTAAAAATTGCAGCACGGGCAGAACGCCTTCCGGCGCGATCAGCACCTCCAATTCATCGCCAGCGGTGAGCTGTACCTTTTGCACGTAGCGTGGCATACATTCGGCGACGTACTGGCCGAAATCGCGCAGTGTGCTTCGCTGCAGCGAATCGAATTTACGTACAGTGGCTAAAACATACCTCAGTTAATTAATTGAATAAAAATTAGGCTGCATACAAATACGTCTGGTTTCCTCCTTCTCGTGGCCAGCTTCTGTGCTTGTAAAACGCACATTGGTGTAAACTGCAAAATGTATTAATTAATACACAATGTAGGTGGGAATGTATAGTAATTATTTACCTCGATTAAATGAGTTTTGCACTGTAAATTTTCTAGCGATTTGTCGTAAAATAGATGCCATCCTTGGTTCTTACCTAATCCAAAACAAATGTCAGTGCAGTGTTTTTGACAGATGCCTACTTTTCACATAATTTTATTAATAATTTATAAAGTAATTTAATTTAATGTTAAATATTATTTAAATTAATTTTACAACTTAATAATTTATAATTTCATTTAAAATATTAAGCTATTTAAAAATTGACAAAGTTAGTATTTAGGTTGGTATTAATACATTACTGACATTACTTTGTTAAAAATTAGCAACATTAATATTTTACTAAATAATAAATTAGAAACTGAGCAATAATCTGCATAACTTTAATAATTTATATTTAATTTGCTATATTAATTATTGTACCTATTTCAAGTTTTAATTTTTTAGGTTGGTAGTACGAAAAATCTACTTCCAATTATGAGGTTATGTTTGTTGTAAACAAATTTAATAAAATAATACAATAAATTAATTAATTGCGATAAAATGTCGTCGTCACGTTACGATTTTCCGCTGGAAGCGGTTAACGTCAACGGTCCGAATTATTTGAAACAGACGTTGTTGAGCTGTACGAATCCGTTGAAGGCAATCGAGCAGTTTCAGGTAAGCAATTCAATGCTCGCTAGGAATTTCAACTTAAAATCATCTATTTTAGCTCACTAATGGTATTCTACTACCATCCCTACGTCCCATGCTACCATTGCTTGATTTGCATGGCATGCGACGTCTCGATTTCCACACATCGGTCGTGGAGGTAAGTTACGCACTATAAATAAGGTAAATGTATTTATAATGGGCCAGCACGAAATAAAATTGCATGGCTAAGCTTCTACTACATCTAGGGGTGTAAGCTTGGGGCCCTTGATGTACATTAAACTTAGTTAAACTTACCATAGATGTTTTATATTCAATGTTATGTTTGTAGGAGTTGAGGGAGAAGCTAATCGCGCACATCAATGAGATCGGCTCGAAGCAGGGTCCGGATCGCGACAAAAAGCTGGAGGATCTGTTGCAAAAGAGCTTTCCGGTGGTGAAGGTGAAAGCGCTACGTCCGATTGTCATGTGCATCCTGCGCAACATCAACGTCATCGACGACAAGTACCTGAAGGTGTTGGTACGCGATCGTGAATTGTACGAGGACACCGACACGGAGGTCAAGCGTCAGATTTGGAAGGATAATCAGTCGCTATTTGGCGATGAGGTGTCGCCGCTGCTCAGCCAATACATCGCCGAGAAGGAGAATGTATTGTTTGATCATCAAAATAACAATACGCAGTTTTTCGGACCGTCACCGAAGGTTGTTTAATTTAACAATTACAATGGTGCTCTGAAAAGTTTCCCTCTGAGAGATATTTTTCATTTTTTTTGTATTTTTCGCTTTTTTACTTTTTTTACTGCTTTTATGCTTTTTGCTAGCTTCTTTTGTTACATTTTTCTTGCTTTGCATCTAAAAAACAGTGAAAAAGACGTAAAAACCGGCAAAAATAGAGAAAACTATGAAAAAGACTGAATTTTTTCATTGGAGAGACTCTTAAGGTCACCCACGTTTTAATAATCTGAAGCTAATTTCACGTGTTTTAGGTGCGTCGCCAAGGTGAGGTAGTACAAAAGCTCGCCCACATGATCGGCAACAGCGTGAAGCTGTATGATATGGTCTTGCAATTCCTGCGTACGCTATTTCTACGCACCCGAAACGTGCACTACTGCACGCTACGTGCCGAGCTGTTGATGGCACTGCACGATCTGGAAGTACAGGACATCATCTCGATCGATCCGTGCCATAAATTCACTTGGTGCCTGGACGCGTGCATACGCGAGAAGAACGTCGATATTAAGCGATCGCGCGAGCTGCAAGGCTTTTTGGATAACGTAAAGCGCGGCCATGAGCAGGTGTTGGGCGATCTGTCAATGACGCTATGCGATCCGTACGCCATCAACTTTCTCGCTACGTCAGCGATTAAGATTTTGCAGCACTTGATTAACAACGAGGGCATGCCACGTGTAAGTATAGTAGTAGTAGTAGTAGTTCATATAACATTACAACCATTAATGTGATTGGTTGATTTAAATTAGGTAGTTTAAATGAACCAATCGCATTCAATTCTGTTAACATATAGGACTAATTATGAGTAATCTTAAAAATCATCCACTTGGTTCGTAAATTCCCTTTACCCAGCAAATATTAACAAAAAAGGTGCAAATCTTGCATTTTTCAACAAGTTTTTAAATTTTCCGCGTGATTTTTGTATGTTTCTTTCAAGAAATTATCCGAAATTTGTGCATTGTTTAAAAAATGTTGACCTACGACTAAATTAAATCATATTTTGATTTTAGGACAATCAAATTCTAATCTTATTGCTGCGAATGTTGGCGCTGGGCTTGAGCGCATGGGTGATGATCGATTCGCAGGACTTTAAGGAGCCGAAATTGGACGCGCAAGTCGTCACGAAATTCATTCCCGGCCTGATGTCGCTGATGGTCGACGATCAGGTGCGGCAGCTGTCGAATAAGCTGCCGCACGATGAACGCGAAGCGGCCATCACGCTGATTGAGCATTCCGGCTCCCTGCCGGATGCTGTTGAGGCGTACATACAGGAGAGCTCGGTGGCGAGTATACTCGCCATGTACTATACGCTGCACGTTGCGCGTCATAAGGACCGCGTGGGATTGTTGCGCGTGCTTACAGTGCTTGCCAATTGCAAGGACGATCGCGCGTTTGAGAATCCATTTTTACATTCATTGGTGAGTTAAATTACATATAATGTCCAACAGATTGAGTGGAGACCAGAAATAAATGGAACGTTTTTGAGATTTATTATTTTGACGTCATAAAAACACAACCAGGTTTTTTTTATTTGGATTTAGGTGATTAACCACGTGTCAATGAAGATCATCAGTTGAATTACGATATTGAATTTCGATAGGAAACCAGCAAATTGGTAGTGAATTTTGACATTACACATTGTGACGTCACAAAAAACACAACCACCTTGATTTTTGTAAAATTAATTATTTAATCTCATTCATTCGTTATTTTGCAGGTCGCGCTACTAATTCACATGCCCGAAGAGTTTACCGCACCCGATTTCTGTACCGGACTCTTCGACGAGTTCTTCTTCGCTGGCTTGACGCGCGACAACGTCACCCGCCATCTGCTCAAGCTGTTGTGGTACGTGCATCCAAAACTGCCCGTCAGTCGCATCCAAACGCTGCTCAAGGTGCTGCAGCCGACGCATCAGCACGGCGAAAAAGTGCACGCCCTCTACCAGTCGCTGCAGGAGAAGATCAACGCGCAACAGGAGCCGAGCAATTCGCCGGAAATGGACATTGATATCAATTCGCCGTTGATGAGTGTGCCGACACCCGGTCCCTACCATCAAACGATCTAGTTATTGAACAATTTGCGTGTATGTGTGTGTGTGGTGGGTGGATGCGTGTTGGATATTCATTCCGCTGTGCTTAATTTAGCCTTAAATGTTGACTTTATCAGCGGCATGACCTGTTTACGCGACAAGATCGTATTGCACTGTTTGTAATATTTCAACCGTTCTTCGGTTGGTACATGCTCTAATTGCAAATCGGCGTTTAACAATTTATCTTCGATATTGCGCAGAATCGGATTGTCCGCTTCTGGCGCGTAGAGGGCGAGATCACGCTGCACCACATTCTCCACCACCTCCAATCCCATCAAGACGACGGCGCTCGCTTTATTCTCGACGGCGAATTCGTTCAGCGCCGTAAGGATATCGTCGCGCTGTATATATTTGCCGATCAGCATCGATATGCCCGGTATGTAGACCGTATTGATGCTCTTCATATCCTTGTACATCATCTGCTTGGTGGTGAGCGATGAGACGTCATTGTGCGCATCCCAGTACTCGTCAAATAATTCCTTGCGATTCTTCGTCGGTGTGATGACCTCTTCAAGCGCATCAGCTGAGCGATAATCCAGCGGTTGCGCTTTGCCCGCCGATTCTTTAAAACCAATCGTATCGAATACAATAACAGCTGTAAATAAGTTATAATAAGAATTAGTTGCGTATTTTTTAATAAAAAAAAATTATAATACATACTGTATAGCAATCCCAGCAACATTTCATCCCGTATCTCCTCTTTGATGTGATCGTAGATGATCGTACAACACGAACCAACTTGATCCATGTGTAATTTGACTGAGTATCTCCAATTTTCACTCGTATCGAACGGTCGATGATCGTAGATCTCCACCACGTTATCTTTCAGGTACTTTAACTTGGGGGATAGAACATGGTGGTCGACCAGGATTACATCAAGACGTTGCTTCTCTTGCAGTTTTATCAGATTGATTTCATCACTAAAAGAAATCGATTACTTTGATTGGTTAAGAATATGTACAAGGCTCTGAGGCATAGTAAACTACATCTTAGTATGACAAACTACTCGTCACTTAATAGAATAAATTATTATTTTGTAGGATAAATAAATCTTGAGTGGGACAGACTACGGCTTAGTAAGATAAATTATTTCCTAGAGAAAACTACTCCTTAGTAAGAGATAAACTAATCCCTAGAAGGACAAACTACTTCTTAGCAGGATAAACAACTCCTTAGCGGGACTAACTACGCTTTAGTAGGATGAGCTACTTCCTAGTAGAATAAACTAAAGTAGGCTAACCAGCTCCTTAGTGAGAAATATTTCTCCTTAGTATGACAAACTACTCCTTACTGGAACAGACTACTCCTTAGTAGGATGAACTACTCTTTGGTAGAATAAACTATTGCTTAGTAAGAGATAAACTACTTCCTAGTAGGCTAACCAGCACCTTGGTAGAATAAACAACTACTTAGTAGGATAAACTATTCCCTCGTAAGACAAATTGCTCCTTTGTATGACAAACAACTCCTTACTGGGACAAACTACTCCTTAGTAGGATGAATTACTTCCTAGTAGAATAAACTACTTCTTAATAAGATATTCCTTATTCTTTAGTTGGATAAACTAGTCTGTAGTAGGATGAACAACTCCTTAGCGAGATAGACTACTCCTTAATATGATAAATTACTCCTTAGCAGAATGAAGTACTTCTTAATAACAGATAAACTATTCCCTAGTTGGATAAAGTAGTCGTTAGTAGGATAAATTACCCCCTAGTAGGCGAAACTATTCCCAATTAAGATAATCTATTCGTTACTTATTATAACAAACTACTACTTAGTTGGATAAACAACTTCTTAGTAGGACAAAGTACTCCTTACATATAAAAACAAACTACTATTTAGTAAAACAACTCATTAGTTTGATAAATTACTTCTTAGCAGGATAAACTACTCCTTAGTAAGCGATAAATTTCTCCTTAGGTGGAACAAACTATTTTTTAATAGTACAAACTACTCATCAGCAAGACAATCAAATTTTATTCAATATAGTCTTCCATAAAAACATACTTTGGATTCCTTTGTATGTATTTAACTTACATGAATATGAGGCATTCTGGATGAATACCATATTCATTCAATAGATGCACGTTCTCCGTGCGCAACGGAAACATCCTTCGCGGCATATTCAATACCGGCGCGTAGATTTGATCGCATTTTTTATGTATTACATACAGGTAGTAAGCGATTGCGAAGGCGGATACCATCGAGTCCATGTCGCACGTTTCATTCCCCAATGCGATCTGTACGTATACATTTTCGTCATTCGCCAAATTGTTCTACGAATGAAAATTGATTGAGCTTATTTCTTTGTGAGTACTAATTATGTAAATGTACGTACAATTGCTTGTTTAGTATCCTGTAAAAACTGATGGAAATCTTGCATATCCGTTTTTCGGTCGAACTTAACCTCACTTGTCAGCTGTGAACGCCAATTACTTTTATAATTCATTCTTTTAATAGGCAAAGAGACACGGTCTACTTTATATTTGAAAATAATAATGTATTAACTTTGATTTCTTATTACTAAAATATGTTTGTTACTTTTATTTTGTTTATTGTTAGAAATGTATTACTTGTGAATTTAGAAAAAACTATGAAAATATAACGAATTCTATTTAAAATTAGTGTTTGACTAGTAGTTCAAATAACTTTAGGCCTTTAATTTTTGAAAATTACTGAAAATCGTCATTAAAAGCAGGCAACTTATATTACATAGAAGCAACAGAATTGCACTTTTGGCATGCGAAAGATCCTGACCAGTAATCGGTTAAAATTCACTAAGTAAGAACAAACGCTGTGTCACCAATTAATTACAAGTATCCCGTGTTACTTTTAATTTAAACTGTGGTGAGCTTTGAACAGCGAATACAAAAATTACGAACAAGTTCAACCAAAGTTAACAAAGTCACTGGAAGGACAGCAGTCTGGCGGGTTTGAACAAAAAAAGCAAAAAGCAGGTTGTTAGTTGCCATAGGAACAACAACTGATATTGTTATTTAACACTTAAAAAATAATAGGTTGTTAAATAACGACTACTAATTGTTATCAATAAATAGAATTAAAAGTATTTTCAACATCACGAACACAACATTAATTAATCCTGTTATACATCTTTAAAATAAACTATTATAATTGTTATTTTAAAACTATTATTATAAAACTAATACCTAAAAAAATTATGTTTTGATTAAGAAATTAGCTTTATTTAGACTTCTTTTCAGTATATAATATAAATTGTGTATATTGATATATTAAAAACCATATATATGTAATAACAATAGTGATGAGTAGGAAATAATAACAAAATGTATTTTATATAATAAAAATTAAAATTTATCTAGTGCAATGTGTGAGTTTGCAGCAATATTTCGACATTAAAATTTCATAGAGTGGAGTAGATGTTTATTTACTTGCGCCGACCGCCGTTATGGTCACGTCTATACCTTCCTCTTCATACACGGAGTCATGTTTCGCTAAAATTCTCAATAACGGACGCAATTTTAACCACCATTGTTCGTTTGGAATTCGATAGCTAGAAAGAATTTGTTACGTAATGAATCGTTTTATATTTTATACAGTTAATTGCTTTTCGATTCAGAAACAGTGATAAGAAAAGGGGCACACTTTTGATATTTAAAGAAGGAAAAAATATAACTTAAAAATTATATATGACAGTCAATATGTCTTCTCATTTAATTTTCACCGTAAAGCAATAGTTGGTAAGGATTGGTAAAAGGCGACAAATTCAAAAACGCTAATGAAATAAGGTAGATGTTTCGGACAAACCAGTGTTAGGCCATCCTCAGTTGCAACTTGTTATAACCCCTTTAGTTGAAACGCGTTATTGAATTTGTCACCTTTCACCCAATTATTGCTTTAGCGTGAAAATTAAATGAGTAGCTACATTTTCCCAGTGAAAGGAAATAAAACTACATGTAAAGGTGTCTAACGCAGTGGTCTTTAAACTTTGTCAACTCTTGGAACTCCTAAATCTCTAATATTTGTTTGGGAGAACCTCTTGGAAACAGATTGTGGCACATTACTTTTAGTGCTTGAGCCAATTTTAAATTTATTTGAATGATCTCTAGTTGCATTTCACATTTAGCTTTCATTTTGTTGAGAATTTAAGTTTTTTGAAGTTTATTTTCAATCCCGGAACCCCTTTGGGATGTTCTGGGAAACTCTAGAGTTTGAACATCACTGGGGTCTAACCAAAAGCGTTACAATTTAACTGATTTAAGAACGTACCTAAAAACGTTTTCCCTTCAAATGAAAAATATGAATATTCAAAATAAAATTGTACCGCTTTTGAGTTTATAATAAAATCTGGTTACTGGAGTAATGATTCACTACTTACTTAAAGTTGGTATCGTATTTCAAACGTTCGAGCGGTGTGTATGTGTATGAACGTCGCATAATACCCAACATAACGGCCGTATCCTCCTGTAAGTGAGGCGGCTGTTCGGGACTGGCGTCCTTACACCGTTTCAACGTATCGATGATCCAATCCACCGCCTTCGCCGCCATTTTCGTTCCCATGTTGCGGTCGAACGGCGATGGTGAACCGCCTTGCTGCATGTGACCTAGCACATTCATTCGCGCACTAAAAATTCCTTTACCTTCCTCCGAATATAGGCGATTGATGAAATCAGTATTGTAATTTTCCGATGCGTTTTCGTTGCGCAAAATAAGGCCGCGTTGAATGCCACCCTCACTCATCTTTGTTGCCATGTGGAAAACGTCTTCTTGTAGGTCTTTGATATTGAATTTTTCTTCGAAAATATAGGCGGCATCAGCGCCACCAGCCAGACCTACAAAATCATAACGTTAATAATCATCTTAAGGGTAGGGTAAAGTGGAGTTGTAGTAGATCAATCACTTCTTTTTGAACTTGAAGTTAATTGTTTTAGAAAACTCAACAACCAATCTGTATCTGTTCTAGAGAAAATGACTAGTTATCAGGAACACTAGGACTGTGTCGAAAAGAGAGATAAACAGATTTTAATAATATCAAAGTACATTAGTGTTCTAGTCAAAAGCATTCGATTTAAATCTATATCATGTTTAGATTCTGAGAAAACTAACCTCAAAGTAACAAATAATTCAGTTTTGTTAACCTTATTACTTAAACAATAAAACAGTCTTTAATACAGTTTCAGATATATTCCATTAAATAGGAAATGATTAAAATACCTGAGAGTGTTGCCAAATAACCACAAAAGCCGCCCATTGTTTCAATGACGAAAACACGCCGCTTCGTTCCCTGAGCCGACTGTCGAATGCGATCGCAAATCTCGGTGATCTCATTCAGTGCCGTATCACATCCAAGAGAAAATTCCGTGCCCGGCACATTATTACTAATCGTACCCGGAATGATACAAATCGGCATACGGAGCGCCGGATAGACGTCACGATTTTCCACCATTTGAAGCGCCGCACTGTACGCCTCAAAACCACCTAGACATAAAGTTATGTTAAATCAACACAGAAAAAGTTTGAACAAGTCATCATACCGATGATGAGTAGGGCATGTATGCCGAATTCGGTAAAACGATCGGCGCACTCCTTGATGCGACATCCGGGCAGCGTGCGCTTCGTGCCCAATTGAGCGCCGCCAATCGCCACCCAACCGGTGACATCACCCCATTCCAGCTTCTTAATGTGCCCGTCAATCAGCCCCTCGATGCCATCGTTAATACCGTACACACAGCAGCCGGCTGAAATGGAGTTACGCACAAAGGAACGTACGGCGGCGTTCATGCCGCATGCCGGCGCTCCAATGTGAATTACGCCCAAATTGTAACCGCTCATCTACAAGAAAGTACACATAGAAGTTATTTTCATTTAATACAATGAATGGTGAGCATGGCGAGGGGACAAAATGAAGATTTAAATTTACTCCCGAGTATGAAAAACCGACAAAAATTCTCGGAAAATCTAAGAATTTGTTAGAAGAAAATGCCATTTTTGGATTGTTTTTTTTTGTAGAAATCTAATATGTTTTGTGCAAATGTTGCTTTTGAATGAAAACATATTCAATAGTTTTGGAAAATGTGTTAGAAAATGTATAAATGAGCAAAAAATAATGAAAAAATACATAAAAAATTTGTAACCTCTCGCATTTTTTATGCAAATTTTGCTTTTTTATTACACATTTTCTTCATACTTTTTCATATTTTGTTAAAAAATGCATTAATTTGTGAAATTTTAGTAAAGAACGCAAAAATAGACCGCAAAGTGCAAAAATTGCTTGGATAAACGCAAAACTGTTTTGGTATATTATTGTTATTTTATATCAACAAGGGAGGGCTAAAAAGTTTCGAGCTTTCCCAATATATCACAATTGTTTATTTATTGTTGTTTAAGTATTTTTTAAACTTTTTTTTGATTTTTTCCCAATATTTCCTCAATTTGTTGCGCTTTTTTGAATTTTTTACAAGGTTTCAAAATGAAATGTTCGATTTTTTTGTGTTTTTTGCTCAGTTAAGCTTAAATTTTAGAAAATGAACGAAAAAATATGATAATGAACGAAGAAGATCCAAAAAGAGTGAAAATTTAGTAAAAATAGCGACAAATTGCAAAAAAAAACCGCAAAAATAAGCAAACAAATGAAAATAAAAACGCAAAATCTGAAAGAATTAGAAAAAGTTTAAAAAAGTACAAAAATGTTGAGAAAGCTTAAAACTTTTCGCGTATATCACTTACTACCTTCTCGCATCCTTCTGGTGGCTTCAATCTCGTCAACAACTTGTATGTATTCAGATTACGTTCAAACGATTTGCCGCGCAACTGAACGGCGAGCTCAAATTGCTTCTCGTGCATCGCCTGCGCCACATCCTTCGTCTTCTGCACGCAATCCATCAACGGTAGCCGCACCACCTGATTGCCATCGAGGGAAATGACGCACGGTTGCGCGTTCGTACCGTGCGAGTCCATCAGCGCCAGCACCGCTTCGGCGCCCATACGACATGCGAGCACACGATCGAACGCCGACGGATTACCGCCGCGTTGCACATGCCCGAGCACCGTGATACGTGCATCTTGATGTAGGGTATCAACCACCACCTTCTTCACCTGCTCGGCGGTGATTGGGTCACCATTGCGATCGATTGCACCCTCGGATACGATGATGATATTCAAGCGTTGCCCATTTTCACGTTCCTAAAGATACAAATATGATCAAATTAAATAAAATGCCTTGTATAAAATTCATTCATTTCGTATAATCGTTTTAACGGGTGAGTTTTTCGCTCGCATTTTGATTTTCGTAAACAACTTTTTTATAAACAATTTACTTAACAAGAGGTTTAAGTTTTTGGAAATTGTTCATGTACAAATAAAATTGCAATGTTAACCTTATTTAAATGTAAACATTTTAACTAGGACTGGACGAATCAACATTTTCTACCCAGCGTTAATATATTCCTAGCGCCCAGTAAGTTCACAGTAAAAACCACGTATCCGCCGATGTATGTGGTAGAGGTCAGCTACTGAGATGAGCTAGTAAATCCAAATTTGATATTTTCTTGGGAGCGTGACATTAAAAAGCGATGACACTAGTTTGGCGTAGACGTTACTCTCAATAAAAAATGTATACCCATGATGACAAGAGGATTAATTAACCCGTAATACTGAAGACTCTACAGAGCTGTCCCTAACGCCCAGCATAAAAGACCAAAAAAACCATTAGTGGTCGATGCGAACAAGGTTGACTACCATTGAATTAGGATACTTTTAATGCGCTGAAATTCGCTGCTCGATATCTGATATTGTTTAAGATGTTGCATGCAAAAAAGGCTTGAGATAGGGGCTTGAACTAAATGGTAATCACTCACTTTGTCTATAATTAAGTTTAATAGTTTAGAAAATCAATTTTCCTAAGCAATTTCTTAGAAAAACCAAAATAGTCTAAACAAATATCATCTTGAAGTAGATTTTAGAAGAAGAAAGCAATTGCTGTTTAATTTAAATGTCTATCTCCAAACGTTTTTTAGAGAATTGTCGAACAGTGAATAAAAGCACTCGCTTAGTTATAATCTTTACATTTAGATAAGTTAAACATTGCAGTTTAATCGGTATTTGGCCAATTAAAAAAAAATTTAAACATTTACATGCGAGTACAAAACTGACCTATTAATGTATAAATGCCACTTATTATTAATTGTGTATATTGTGTGTACCTGTATCAGTTTCTTGCAAAGTTTATTTGGCCAATCAGGCACAGCGGGATCTTCCGGAACGAAAACGTAATCGGCCTCACTTGCCAATGCAGCAGCCAGTGCCAAATAGCTGGAAAACATTACAATTTCAAAAGCCAAACGTGAATTTATAGTATTAATGCATTCATTATTATTATTATTCTACATACATTTCATTAAAGAAAGCATGATATTGTTGATATAAAAAAGTGGCATTTATAAAACACAAAACATCCAATAATATTAAAGCAAACAATCAGTACGGTAAATTATTGTATTAAGTAAGTATATCAATCAAAAGCTTATCGCAAAAAACTATAATGGAATTAAATGTAAATAAATCAAATCACAGTGGAATTAGATAAAAATGCTGACGTCAAGCGATTCAATTGATTGTACAGTCTTTGCATAATCAAACAATTTTATTTTATTTATCTTTATCTCACGCATTCGATTTATTCGAATAATATTTATATTGCTGAATGTACACCAAAACAAATTTTGTTTATCGAACAACAACGCACATTTGATTCCAAGATTGGTCAATATATGTAGCGCAAAGAACACAATTAATGATTAAATTAAAACGTTCATACTGTTGTATGTGTACCTGAGTTAACTTAACGCACAACCGCTCCTGCCAATCTTCGGGCGGTGGCGATTCGGGACAGAACACGTAATCAGCTTCGCTAGCCAGCGCCCCCGCCACCGACAAATAACTACTCATTACATAAAATAATACCGCCACCAAAATGCAACAAACAAAAAATATAAATGGAAAATAAAAATGGATGGATATGAATATTTCTAATATGTATAAATTACCCGCAATGTCGGCCCATAACTTCCATAATGAATGTACGCTGATGGCTGTAGGCGGTTGAGGCAATCGCATCGATCGCTTCGATGATCCGATGCAAAGCAGTATCCGTACCGATCGTCATGTCCGTGCCGCAAAAGTCGTTGTCGATTGAGCCGACCAAGCCGGCGATGTGCAACCGATCGTATTTCGCACGTTGTGCCGGCTTGATTGCTCCATCACTCACCAGCTCGTCGAGTAGCGAACTCCACTCCTGACGAAAACAATCGGCGCCGGTTAAGCTGCCATCGCCACCAATTACCACCAAATTCGTGATGCCATTTTCGATCAGATTCTTCGCTGCCTTCTTACGCCCGGCACGCTCTCTAAAATCAACAATTTTGTTATTTGTTTATGTTTACCTGCGTAATCATAGAAAAAGTTGATAAATGGCAAAATGGCCGATGTTTTACCTGAAACTCGCGCATCTTGCCGATCCGATTATCGTACCGCCTTTGTGGATAATTCCGCTCACCGACGACCAGTTCGCCTCGACAATGTTGTCACCGCCGTCAACCATACCTGTAACACGACGGCCCGGGGTCATTCCTACGCTCGTTGGGTGAATGCTGCTTGGTTAATTACCCTGATAGCCCTCCTTGATGAAGAAGACTTTGCAGCCGACGTACAGCGCCATTCGCACCACCGCTCGCACCGCGGCATTCATCCCCTACAATTACGATACGATAACGAAACATATTCGTGTAATGGACATTGATATTGAGTACCTGCGAATCGCCGCCGCTGGTGAAGACGGCGATGCCTTTTCCCTTGTGCGCGCCGCGCTTGATCAATTTGTGGTTCTCGTTCACCGGCATGATTGCAACTGGGCGTTATGCAATCGTCACTCGCACTCGGAAACGATACGATACCAATCAATCAGCACACGATTTTGATTCGAGTGCGTGTGATTCATACACTATAATTTAAACAGCCAAGGTGACCTCGCGAACCTTCAACAGCTGATGGATTTTTATTGGTTAGAAAATACATACTTTGAACTACCACATTGTACTTGCCAATTTACCTCATTAAAACCATTAATTTTGTGATAAAACCGCCAAACAGAATTAATTGAATGACTTGATTGTCACAAATTAAATAATTGTAGCACCTAGAGTTGCTCTAGACAGTTTTTGACACGGCAGAAAATTTGAAAGCATGACTGAAGTATTTGAACTATGATGTAAAATAATAATTCATTAAAACTATAAAATAAATAAGAATATTACGCAAAATATAATGAAAATTACGCTGGAGGATTTATTTTTAATTTAAAGAAATGAATTAGTAAATTAAAATACATATAACGTGATGGAAGAAAGTTTCAGTACACAAGGTACACAATTAATTTATTTGATCTACTGTCAAAAAATATCAAATTAATTTATTTAAAAAGCCAAATTAACAAAAAATTGCGTTTAATATATAAAGCATAATATTTGCTAGAACTATTATGATTTAAACAAGTTTAAAATATGATTTAAGTTCAATTGTAAAATTAGTTGCCTACTTTGTTTTTACTATTATACTGTATTTCTGTGTTGGCAATGCTGAAATTCCTACTCAGTGAGTAGTAAACAGTTTCAAACAATGTCGCTCTGCGTAAAACTGGAACCGCTGGTGAGTTTTTTCAATAAAAACACATTAATCCATCTATTAATCTCGTATAAAATTGATAGAATAAGCAAGTACTTGAACGTAGTACAGCTACGTTAGGCGGATCGGTGGCTTATATTCAAGAAATAATCCGTATTGCCGCTGTCAATATAGTATTCAATCGTGTCGATTACCCCGAAGAAGTATACAGACAATTCAAGCTCGGCGATACATTCTATAAGGTCGTCAGTGCAAAGATCGATCGTAGCCATGATCTCTGTCGGTTGTATTACGTGCTGAAGAGCGCCGGCAGTGCAATCGCTCAGAAATACGTAAGCGTATTTGTTTTTGTTTGTTTGTTTATTTGACTGTCAGTGTGCCGAGTGCTAAGCGATTTTAAAATTTTCAGATCGAGGATTTACATGTGCTGATTGTGCGCAGGAGCAATAATACCGTGTTGGAACAGTACAAGTTTCACATCGGCTATCTCGACGATAACAGCGAGCGCAGGTTAGTGAATATGCAATGTGTACATATCTGTTGATTAAAGTGACCAAATTCTTAAGAAAAAAAAAATTAAAAAATAAATCATCTAGCTAGAAAAAAGTTACTTTGCAATAATGCATTTATCTATACTTGCAACCAAAAATGCTATTTTGTAGCAATCTGTACATTAATAGATTAGTAGTAGATAGTCGTAGTTGGCGTTGTATAAAAATAAGGCACACTGCTAATTGATTACTAGTTATTCGTAGTTGGCGTTGATTATTAATCGCTTAGGGTTAGTTTTCTTGCAGGCGATCCGATTCTTGTGCCCGCGTGTGTAGATAGAATGTGTGGGACATTTTGAGGGACAGTTTTCAATGTGGGCCCTACGCAATGTGGGATGTCTGATCACCTTAGTGCTGTTTTATATTGGGGATTTTTTATAGCCATGCGTCTACGCACCAGGAGATGATACAGCAGTCGGCTGAATTTTTCAAAGCCATCCACCAGCTGAAACAGATGACGACGTTGAATAGTAAAGAGCTACTCTTTGCCGTGAAACTAACGACGAACAAAGGTAAGTATTATGGGTTGGGGTTTTGGTGCTTTTGGTGTGATACGGCCATACTAGGAAGTAGGGAACAAAACATGATACCGATGTCCATTCCTTTCTACAACATGTCAAATAGTATATTACGAGCCAAAACGTAAACGACATCGTCTCCCAAACCCCAAAATTCGAACTCAGAATTGGGAATACGACCCCATTATACTTACTGACATTGCAATTGATGTTGCTGTATGATTATAGATGCGCCGGAAGATTTTATGCCAAAGCTGTTTACTCGCAACTCTAATATACGAAATTTAGCCTCCGAATACTACCTCCTCGGACATCTTGACACCGGCTATCATTCGTTGGAGCTGGGCATGTATCAGGAGGATAACGACACACCACCAACAGCAGAAGCACCGGTTACAGATCTAGCGAGATGCAGCGGCGATTCGAATAAGAAGCAGACGAATCAAAACAACAGCAAAGAAATTGTCGACATTTTAAGTATATCTAGTTGCGGTAAGTAGCAGGCTGCACTTGATTCATTTTGCGACGCCTTTTTTAATTCTTATTTTGATTGGCATATGTTTATTTTTATTTGCCCTTTAAGAGCACAGGCGCATGTTTTGTGGAATACACGCAACACCGGTTGTTATGCCACTGAACGTTATGCAACTAAGAAAACATTTGTGCAAAGTATATGTGAAATGTTCAAAACATAAGTAATGTATGACATATATCATACTTTTTTTTCTAGATGGATCGTCTGAGGACGACGAGCCAATATGCATAAATTGCGGCTGTGGTGTAATGGAGGAGATCAAGCACATCGATCTGATTGAATGCGATAATTGTCACACCTATCAACACATACAGTGCATTGGCTTCCTCTTCGGACAAAGCGTGCCGAAGCCGTACCATTGTATTAGGTGTTTGCGCGACTATGATTTGCCGGTACCGGTGAAGCGTCGCTATGATGTTTCGTTATCGCAGAAGAAGCTTATGGTTATATCTTTTTTACGGTACGTACAAGTAAAATTAATTTATTTTAAATAAGCTTTTTGCTTTTAATTTTTTTGTTTGATTGCGAATATTTTCTCTTGGTAAAAGTCAAAAATAGGTAATAAATAATTACTTTATTTGATTTTTTCACACTTTGCAAATGGCTAACCGTCGAAATTACAGTCAGCAAAAATAAAACATGTGAAAACTACCAAGAAAATTGATTATTAGCTTTTTGCATTTGTCTTATTTGTCTATTAATTAATCCGGCACTGTCTCTAGCATAACAGCAAAAAAAGACAAATATTAAAGGTAAATATAAGGAACTTTTTTGGAGTATTATTTATATTTGACACATATCACAAGCTATATTTAAGTAGATTCAATTAGATGAGGTGTGTAAGTTTTGGCACAAAGTATCAAGTTTCTCTGAAACTTTAAATATTCTTGGATTTTTCGAAACCGAGTTTTTGTTCTTCCCCATTTTGTTGTAGTACAATAGTTTCAGGAAGTTTTTAGCAAAAATTCATTGTAAATTTCACCATTTTTTGTCTTGCTAATGATTTTTAACAAAAATTTGAAAAAGTCGTATAAAATACACTAGAAAATAATATAAAAAATATGATTATCACAAAATATAACCTTAAAAAATGAAGGTTTGTGAATTCTTTATTTCTTTTTTTTGTAGTTATTAGCAAATATTTGTTATAAATTGCAAAATTATTGTTGTTTTTAAAACAATTTTGTGTAAAAAGTTAACAGAGTGAGAAATCTCGTGAATTCATAAAAAAAAATTATAAAATCTATTAGTTTACTCTTTATGGACGATGTTATTATTGCATTACTTCTAGATTGTTTGCGTACATCTCATACCAGACGAACAAGGTGCCGACATTCCTCTATAATTTTATCTCGAAGAGTATGAAAAAGCCATTTCTAAAGATGATTACGATTGTGCGCATTATCAAGGATGATGAGAGGTAAGTACATATCACTGGGGGCGATGATTACTACAGCTTGACGAATTTCAGCAATACGCCTGATCTGAGGGTGATACATGAAGAAATCATGCCAAAGTATTTTAACGAACAAAATCTAGAATGTTCGCGTCCGAATCTATCTCTCCCGGACTGCAATTCGTTCGAATAATTGTAAAAAATATTTCATTTTTTATTACTATGTTTTTCTTATCTAAGGTAAAATATTTAGTATTAATATAATTTGTTAATTTACATGATTTTTGTCAGAATAAGAAATAAATTAATTCATTTATGCTATTCTACTGTACAATATAAGACGAACGAACGAATGGAAGTGGTGTTCAATCATTCCGCCTGCTTTTCCTTCAAGGCAATATCAGTAGTGGGAGTAGCATCATCATCGGCACCATCCTCATCTTTTTTCACGTACTTGTAGCGCATCGCCATCAGTGCAAAGATGATCATGTCGACGACCATCAATCCAGCGTAGAGGAAGAAGTTGAGTGACTGAAAATTTATCATGTGTTAATATAGATAATTGTTGTTGTGTAATGTATGTGCTGTGCTGTTTTATTATTGCTTAAGAGAAGACAATATATATTGCTTTATTTAATAGCTTTACTCAAAACCGGTTTTGACCAAGGATTCGCATCCGATAATGCCTGTTTTTGATGTAATTTGCTTTTTTACAGATTTTTATTCATTACTTAGGCTCAGCTTTTATTATTGTGGTGAGGGGAAAGCTCCGCCAATCGGAGTGTGGGACTTGTAATTCACTAAAATCCCCATTTCGTTTGGCTCAACACGTATATCCTCTCCGGAACCGCAGCTAATTGGTGAAACGGCACTGTGTAAAATGTGTGCAATGATTATCTCACCTGTTTTTCAAAGATTTCAGCCGATTCAATGATGACGACGATTAGATTACCGAATGCGGTGGTGAGCAGCCAGCACGCTTGCAGCACCGACTTCATGCTGCCCGGCGCCTGCGAATAGGAAAACTCCAGTCCAGTGATGGCGAACATAATCTCGGCCATTGTTATGATTACGAATTGGGGTACGATCCATAGCATGTGCACCGTATTGTGTGTTGTCACTTCAAACACTAGCATTTTCTAAACAATGAAGATAGTTGTTGCGAAAGAGCGCAACACATGTGCAAAACACATTTTTGTTTTGGTGTTAAGTTAGGATAAGATTCATTCTAGGAACATTGTATTATCTTTCTTTTGTAGTTAAGTTAAGTTAAATGGTCAAGAATGTGTCATGATTGGTGAGTCTGCAAGGGTGCGCGAGTGATGCCATGTGAATGCTTGGTAATTCGATCTTTTATTTAAGTTAAGAACCATATGGTACGTTTGAAATATTGGGTCTACAAAGGTGTGTGAGTGGTAGCGTATGAATGTTGAGTTAGTATAGTGAGTATAATTCATTCCGTTGCACGAGACAAATGAACAATAAAGAATTAGGCCAGTGAGCATCGCGTTTTATTTGAAAGATAGATCCGTCTTCAGCGTTGACTGAAGGCGAGTATAAGTTCAATTAGATTGTGCTGGGATAATGTACATTGAAGACTAAAACATATATTATTTAGATTTAGATGTTATCTTTGATAAAAACTGATGCTCTTAAAAGTAATCCATCAAGGTAAATGGGATTGTCAGAGTTATTATTATCAAATTGTTTTATTTGCAATTTTTTTCTTATTCTAGGTAATTACATAGTACCGTTTTTATAGAAGTTTCTGGTCCTTCGCGAAGAACTCAACTAGGTGATTTTTACAATCTTTAAAAATCAAGTTCTTTTTCAACATTGATAGGCATGGGAATTCAACATTTTATACGTTTAATCATTCCGTTTTATTGTATCAAATTCCATCTTTTGCTTTTGTGAATCAAGAACTCAATAAATGTATATAACAACGGTAATAGACCTTCATTTTGTCTAAGAAATGTGATTTGTCATGATTTGTATTAACCTTTGACCTATTTAATACGAAAGAATTCGGATAAAACATAATGTTCTCGATAGAAAAATATCTTAATATTTACGTTATTCCCTTTATAACTTACTAATTTGACTATTACTTACAGTGTTTTCAACATTAGTTTCATCAACATTTAATACCAGAGTGTAGACGCCGCCAAGTCGAAAATCATGTTCGCCAATTTCCTTCTTGTTCACTTTAATGGTGTAGGCGTGCGGCTTTGACAGCTGATGTTCGGATGGGTCACTGGTGTTTGTTTCTTCTGACACGCCACCCATTTCAACCACTATCTCATATACATCATTTAATTCTCGATCACTCACAGCTCTGAAAATAGGTAACTCTGTAGTAAGTAAGTTGGAATCAGAGTTTCGAAATTAAAACCGAAAAAAACCCGTTGTTTTGCTTGAAACGAAACCTAAACAAAATGTCAGTTTTTCTGTGCTTTAAAATTGAACTGAAACTGGAGCGAATGCCGAAGAAAGTATTATTTTGTGTGGAACAAAAATCGTATCAAATTTGAAACACAAACAGAGAACGAAAATTGAAAAAATAATGGTTCGAAGCCCTGCTAGGAATAAATGTATGATAAAACCAGGACTGCGAATTGAAATCAAACCCAAAACTGAAAAAAAATGTTTACTTAACAAAACCCAAAACGACGACAAAACAGATTTTTTTGGGAACAAAAACTGAAAACTAATGCGAAAAAAATAATGGTTTGATGCTCTGTCTGGAACAGAATTTCAAGAAAGATTTTTACGAAACAAAAACCCTCTTAAAAATAAAACTGTTTGATATCCTGATTAGAATTGATATATGCTAACACATACCTGAATGAGGGGAATCCGTTACTATCCTTCTCTCGATTATCATCGAAGATAAAATCGCCTTTTAGTAGTAACCCAATCGATCTTTCTTCTACCAAGTCGACTTTAAGCGCATTAAGGTTGTTTGTAATATAGGAACCATCAGATAGCTTATATTCCAGCTTTTTCGTTTCTTCAAACTCAAAATCGAAGATTTTAAATTCGCCCTTGATCAATGCCTCGGGTGTGGTAAACTTATCTGCATCATCAAGTTTGTACGCAAACTTCAAGTCGCATTCGTAGTTGTTGTAGATGATCAGCTGTCCTTCGCCGCCTTTGGGTAGTACTGGATTTTCCGCCTCGATGGCCATCGATACGCCCGCAGAGACACCAAACGCCACCGCCGCCAACACCCCGCCGCACACCAAACGCTGCAACGGCTTCTTGAGCAAATTCATCTTGTTCAGCACTGGATAGATGACGTACTCGAAGAGTGGAATGAAGAAGAGAATCAGAATCGGATTAATCACTTGCATCTGATCGGATAGGATGGTGCAGAAGCCGAGATCGCCATCCATGTTACGTGCCAAGAACGTCCAGCCGGTGCCTTGTTGATCCAACAGCGCCCAGAAAACGGGCAATGGGACGTAGAGGAGAAGGACGCGCAGCGTCGCCTTGATGTCGTTTACCAGCTGGTCTCCGTAGCGCTCCTCGGCGTAGTCTAACCAATGGTCTTTCTTCTTTTTCGAATTCCATTTCTTCTTGATGGCATGCTAGAAAGACGTAAAAGTTAAGTATAAATTTATAGAATGAATTTCATTATACGACGATGACGAGGATGGTTATCTCGTTATGCTGGAGATTGCGAATCTCATTAAATGTTTTGTTCAGAGGTATACATACAAAAACTCTTTCCTCTCTTAATTTCCTTCTCTCATCCCATCCTTAATTTCCACTCCTAATTCCTCTATCGACTTCTTTTTATTTCTCTCTCGACTTCTTCTTAGTCCCCATTTATTAATAGAGGAAGACAGAGGGGAGAAGGGAACTTAAAAAGGAGAGAGTGAAAAATGTAAAAATTAAAATATGAATTAGAAGAATTGGAGAAAGCAATGAAGGGAATTGGGGGGGAGAGGCATGAAGGATGGAAGTTTGGAGTGGAATGAAGGGAAATTGAGGAGATAAATAATAGGAGGAATTTTGGAGTAGAATGAGGGAAGGACAGTTTTAGTGGAACTAGGGGAATTGAGGTGAGGAATAAGGGGAGGAAGTTTGGAGTGGAATGAGAAAAATTGAGGAGATGAATAATGGGAGGAGTTTTGGAGTAAAAAAGGGAAGGAAACTTTTTGTGGAATGATGGAGATTGAGGGGAGAAAATTTGGAGTAGAATGAGGGAAATTGGAGAGAAAATTGTGGGGAAATTAACTGGAAATTAAGAGAGAGGGAAAAGAAAAAAAATTTAAATAGGAAGTACAGGAATCGGGGAGAGCAATGAAGCGAATTCGAAAGAGAAATGAGGGGAGGAAGTTTGGCGTAGAATCAGGGGAGATGAGCAGATGAGGGAGGAATATTAGAGTGGAATGAGGAGATAAAACTGTTAGTAGAATGAGGGGAATTCAGGGGAGAAAGTTTGAAATAGAATGAATGGAATTGGGGAGGGGGGAATAAGGTTAGGAATTGTGGAGTGGTATGAGGGGAATTGGGGAAAGAAATGAGAAGAAATTGAAAGGAAGTTTGCAAATGTATGAGAATATTTTCTATTATGTATACTTTCGAATGAAACGCTGTATATGCCTAGGCCAAAACTACCACATATTCAAAACTCCCCCAATATAAAATCAGTCTATTGTTTAGGACACATCTACGTATGAGATTTATGGAATTTATGGTACTCACCCCAATGCACTTGCTGACTTCAATCACCATATTTCCAGCCGGTTTGCGCACCTTATACAGTGGCCGTCCGATACCAAAAAGAACTGTAAAAGACAACAATTGTGTAATACATCTACATCATTTACGATTATTATTCAGATTGCTTACTTATCGACACAATCATGAGTGCGCCCGGCACACCGATCGCAATCGTAAAGCACTGATCGTTGCCGAAGCATTGCTGTTCGCGCAAGATCGGCGTGATGAACGTTTATATGACGCTGCCAAAGTTGATCGCAAAGTAGAAGAGCGAAAAGAAGCCGGTGAGCTGTTTCTCTTGTTCGGACAGAACGAACTGATCGCCGCCGAACGCCGACACGCACGGCGTAATACCGCCGGTACCGACGCCAATCAGGCCGAGACCGAGCATTGAGAAGCCGACTGTCGGTAGATGGAGCGGCGGTGTAGCGGCCAGCGCCAATATTACGTTACCAATCGCATATATGATTGATACGTAAAAGATGGTGCAAAATTTGCCGAGGAAACTGTCGGCGATCATGGCGCCGAACAGCGGGAAGAAGTAGACGAGCATGATAAAGGTGTGATGGATGATTTTCGCTTCCGGTTGCGAGAAGAATAGCATATCGGTGAGGTAGAAACTTAAAATTGCTGCAAATAATACCAAATCAATAACAGAACAATTTATATTTATACGATTTAATCATCACCTCTCAATCCATAGTAACTGAACCGTTCGCAAAATTCATTGCTGACGATGAAGAATACCGCTTTTGGATATTGTATCTGAAATAGAGTATTGTAATTAAGTAAATGTTTTGGGTGCATTCCATTATGCGCATTTGGAACATCATTATTTATGTCAAATATCGTTTCCTCATTGATTAAGGAGGGAATACATAAGAGCGTTGTCTGGTAAGTCTCTGACTATCTCAACGTACGTCTTTGTTGTATCTTTTTTATACAAGAGAGTACACAAATCTTAGCGTCGAAGAGCTGTTTCATATTGCAAGAGACAGAAACACATTTAGAAACGTGGTCGCCAACCTTCAGTAAAAAGACCGCAATGAATTCCAATGTAGGTAAAAAATGGGACAACTTTTATTAAAATAGTTTTTTTAAATCCGATTTCAAAATTTCAAAATTGGAAGAAATTTATCAAAATAAAATTTCTAAAGTCTTTGGACCAAAATGAGATTAGTACTATTGAATTTCCCTTTTTATTTTAAACAACTTTTATTGGAAATATTTATTTCTAAAATTCGCCGTTTCTCCGATATTCGCTTGTCTAAAATGGTTTTTGAATTTTTATTTTGATAAATATCTTCCAAAATTGAAATCGGATTAAAAAACAATTTTAATAAAAGTTGCCCCATTTTTTACGTACATTGGAATTCTCAACAAAACAATGGGTGTTTCCATTTGAAAAAACAAAGTTGAGGTCAAAATAACTATGAAGCTGTGGTCATCGCCAAAAGGGATTAGGACCATTAAATTTCCCGCTTCATTTTGGCCACCTTTTATTACAAACATTTTCTCCTAAAATGCACCGTTTCTCTGTTATTTGCCTGTCTCACGTTAAAAAAAACACCCGGTATAAAAAATTATTTAACATATTATTTTAATTAATATTGTTCGGTTGGTGCGTCAAAAAAA
>JARJDW010005023.1:0-15726 GCA_030264715.1 Adinopsis sp. GC000173
CTACATATAGATAGATTAAGGTAAAATTATATCTGATCGTAAGTAAAATATTGCTAATTAGAATAGCATAAGTGAATATTTTCAAATAAAACTATTTATTTTAATTATTCATTGGTTAAATGAAAATAATAAATTAAGATTTTATTTTTTATAAGTGTAAAATTATAAATATGCATTAACATAATAAATAAGATAATAAATAATAAAATGCTTATGAAAAATGCAAAAATCTAAGATATATAGTCAATGTTTGCATTTATTATTATACATCAAACTAATTCTTCTATTTGCCGTTTAATCATCAGTAATAAATAAAAGAAATAGAAGCTATAAAAATCCTTTTTCTTTTTGCAATAATTTTTGAATGAACACTTATTATTTTTAAGGTGGTTTTAATAGCAAAAGTAAACTTTTGAATTTAATCAACTTCATTTTCTTTTAACTGAACTCCATATTTTTTAATTCTGAAAGATCGAAAAATTTTACTGGTGAACTAAGAAATCGTAGGTATACCCACTTAAAATAACATCTCTAACATCTTGTTTAAATAAATAAATAAATAGTTTGCTACTTATAATTTCAACGTTCATTTAAATTTTCTGTTACCAAACCGCAATATCCAAATGAACTAGAAACAAGAATAATTGTTTCCAAAATAAAAGGAGGCGACCGAACTTAATGCTCTAAATGATTATTACCAACACTAATAAAGATTATGTATAATAAATGCTTTAAATTTTTAGATAGAAATCATTAATTTTGATTTGTTATAGATTCTTTTAATAAGATCTTAATTTTATAATAATTTTAACACAGATTACGATAAGTAGCAGGATTAAGTTTTATCAAATATCTAAATCTAACAAAATAAACGGTATAAATAAAATTAAGTAAAGCTTGCTCAAATAAAATATATAAATATTAATATTTACATTTATAACGCTGTCATGAGTTCTCAAGCGTTTTATTCAACATCAATTATACCATAAAATTCAACCTCTCAACAATATGATAAACAAAATTGTTAACAGCATACCCTGCTCGCAAAGCGCATAAATAAATTAATAAATTATCAACAATTGCTAATTAATTAATAAATAGGCGTAAGCGCTATTTGTCAACTTTTATCATAAATAAATAAATTAAAATTTAATATTCAAATCCATTAGAATAGAGCGCGCTTGCATATTAGATACACAATTCTTTGGATTAAAAGCTATAGCGAGTCAGCCACGCAGGCAGCAAGCCGACTCTAGCCAGCCAGCCAGCCCTCCAGTTAATAAATTCCATTTCTTGATTAATTGATTGATTGTTAATGTATTGCGCTCTTGGTTAATGCCATTAAAGAATATAAATGATTACAACACCTTATAATATGTGAACGTATACAATAAAAAATTGAGGCAGGAAAAAATGTGTATGAAAAATCAATACATATATAGCGATTGCATATTGTATTTTAATATAAGT
Organism: Adinopsis sp. GC000173; assembly: GCA_030264715.1. NCBI lineage: Eukaryota > Metazoa > Arthropoda > Insecta > Coleoptera > Staphylinidae > Adinopsis > Adinopsis sp. GC000173. The sequence continues at coordinate 1,471 of JARJDW010005023.1, forward strand.
TTTTTTTATTGTTATTTAAATGAAACAGAGCGTAAAATATAAACAAACTTATTTGGTATTTGGTTTATCACAAAAATCTCTAAATACATCTCACTTAGAATTGCACGCTAGAATCGTAGAAATTTTATAAATACAATTATTTTTAATTTATGCAAGTCGTGCAATAAAATTAATGCGATAATTTGAAACTTATCAATGCGTTGCGTAACAATTTTCCAATAATTTAAATAATGTATACAGCAACTTTTGCATTCTTATTAATTAATTGTTTATATTAATTATTAATTAATTGCGTTAGACTTTTTGTGCAATAAATGAGAAGAAGAGTGTTAAAAAAATTTGTAACTACAAGTTTCTAAAAAAATCCAAAAATTTCTTTTTTATTACAACTTGTAATTAAATTATAAATGCATAATAATTTTTTGTATTGCAATTATGATATTTTATATTATTTTTTAATAATTTGTAAATTGCTTATATATCAACTTTCATTACGGTAATAAATAAATTTACGTAGGCATTAGTTTAAAAAGCGCCCTAAATTAGACGCTAATTACATGTTATAGTTTATAATTTTCTTAAAATTTTGGTTATATCAATAATGGATGTGTTTTAATTTAATAATTCGCATCCATGACAACATAAATTCAAAGCAATTATAGAATGAAATAATCTGTATAAAAACGTACACTTATGAAGCATGAAATTATTGCTTTAAAATTAAAAACCGCAATCTGGCTAACATTTTTTTTGTTAATGGCAAAATTAGGCAAATGTTGCATTAAAACATAATATCACGTAGAAAGTATCCATACATTTTATTGCAATACACATTCCGTAAGGAAACCAAAAAGCAATATTACATAATTTTAAGAAATTCTCTGCGCTTGTTTTTAAAATTATTTCAATGCAAAGGGTTTCTTTATTAAGCGTTGGTTGGACTTATTAGACAATGGAATGTCGATTGATATGATAATTTATACACGTTACCAAAAGCTTATTATAATTCGCGATGCAAATGCTTATTAAATGATATTCTAGACTAAAAAATTCAATCATTAGGTGTGTTATTGCTTAATTTTTATGATAAGTTTGACATTGCATTCTTGACAATTTTTTGTCGCATTTACTCATCTTTATTGTTTCTATCGATTTTAATCGATTTTCCTGCAATATATTGCATATTTACCCCCAGAAATAAATAAATTCTTTGCTTTTCACTATGTTTTATCATATATGTTGTAAAATAGTGATTTAATTATATTGCAATATGCTAGATCCTTATTGCTCTAATTATTTCATGTACTAGAGTACCGTAAGGATACTTGAACCTATCCCCCTGATGTGACAGTGAAAGGAACCTTGCTCTTCGGATGGGGCGTCTACACCATTAGAGGGGATCTATAAAAAGCTTTCAGGTGGTGAACTAGACAACAGTCTTATTCTACAGTCCTAGTGCACCCTAGGAGGTTTTACAAGACAAGCAAACATGAAAATTTTGGTGAGTAATATATTTAATATTATTTTACTACTGTTAAACACTTCTATTACACTACTCTACACCAATCATGCTAATTTTACCATTTCCATCTCTATAAAATAACGTTACAATTGCACAAATATAACAGTATTTTTAGTTATATAAGTGCAACAAAAGCAAATGGAAATGACTGACATATTTAACATTCTTAAAAAAATTAATAAAAATCAATCTATGTAAATGTGCCTTTGTATTTTAGCACTATTAATCATATGTGCAATATAAATGAGTCGATAAAATGATATACCTACTTATAATAATAATTATTATTTGTTATTTCTCTTTGCAGGTATTATTCTCTTGCGTTGCTTTCGCAGCAGCCGGCTGGGCCCCAGTCCACCACCATGGTCCAATCCATGTTCCAGTTCTAACTCATGGCGGTGTCCCCCAAGACACCCCTGAGGTAGCTCACGCTCGTGCCGCTCACTTGGCTGCCCTTGCCGCCGCCGGTGCCCATGCTGGTCCACACGACGATGGTCAATACCACGAAGGACATTACGATCATGGAAACTACGATCACGGACACTACGATGATGGACACCACGACCACCACGACGAACACAGATACCACGGCCCACATGCCTACCCAACCACCCATGGTGCTGCTAAAGTTACCCACGATGGTGTTCCACTAGAAACACCAGAAGTAGCCGCTGCTAAAGCTCACCATTTCGCCGCCTTCTCAGAAGCTCTTGCCCATGCTGGCCCACATCACGGTCATGGACACTACTACCGCAAGCGCCGCAGTGTATACGCCGGTCATCATGGCTACCATGGCCCAATCCACATTCCAGTTTTGACCAAGGGTGGTGTTCCAGTTGATACCCCAGCTGTGCAACATGCCAGAGCTGCCCATTTGGCTGCACTTGCCGCCGCCGGTCACGGTCATGGATACGCTCACGGTCACGATTATGCCCATTATGGACATGACGATCATGCTCACTACGGACATGGTCATGGACACCATTCGCACGGTTTCTTCGGTTTGGACCATGATGGACGTCCTTTGGACGAACCAGTCGTGGCTCATGCCAAGCAGCACGCTCTTGCCGCTTATCACGAAGCTGCCGCACGCAACGGAGTTGGACACCATGGAATTTATTACGGACACGGTGGTCATTATTAAATAAAATCATCATTTTTGTGATTTAGAGACTGTATTGGAGTTTTTGATTGCTATATAATAATGTTTAATAAATTTGCTGTTATAATGCAAATTTATAAACATTTAAAATATAAAAGTCGAATAGCCTATAATTCAATTAACCCTGATGTTTGTATATTATGTTACCGATTTGCATATATGTATATATAATTTTATTAATTAATAAAAAGTAATCATAATTCATTTTGTTATTACTTTAACGCGAATTGCATAATGTTAGCGCCAGGAATTTGCTCTCATAAGTTTTACCAGTGACATTTAAACATTAATTGCATTAGTTCTTTTTTTATAAATTCTCGCACATAATCGATAAAAACGCACATAAATTATGTGTCTATTAATGAAAAACTCAATATAATGTTTGTAATATGTTTAACACATGTTATTACGCGTAATTAATCATTCTGGGTACATATAAATTATATCACTAACCATAATAACTTTCAAGAATAAAGAAAATTAGTTAAAGGAACTTTACTTCATTAAATGCATTTCAATACCTATTTAATTACATTTTATGTAAATTCAAGCAAACGTTGATTGATTGATATATTTGAGTGATTGGATAAAATTTGTTTAAAAATTTATCCAAGTTGAATGGTTTATTATTAGTGTAATTAACGCTCAATTATAAATATAAACTTTTAATTTCATTAATTATAAAATGAGAAGAAATAAAATAGCCAAGTAAGTATTTAGCGATAAATTAACAGTGATAAAATTATTTTTTAATATTAAATCACAACCAAAATCATTGCATTTTATTATAGTTAATTAATCAAAAATATTATTACAACCTTATATTTATAACTTTATTTAGCAAAGTTTTATTTTAAATCTGTTCTTAATATTGAAAATGTTAATGCTACTAGGAGATATTTATTCTATCGCAACATACTCGCACACACGTATCTGCATAACGTAACATACCATAGCGCTTTAATAAATATTTTGCGTGTGTAATGATTGTACTTACATTATACCTTCCCAAGATGTGGATTTAATAAATAAAATCAATTCAAGTAGGTACACATTAATTCATTCCATTGTAAATGGTAACAATTTACTGTATTACATAAATAAGTGCAAGTAATTATGTTTGAAGTTTATGTTTGTTTAATTTCCAGACAATACTTTCACAGATTGTTGTACGCTACAAATTACACCATAAGTAGCGTAGCGCCACATAACGCGGTAAGCTTCATTTTTTAGCAATTAAGTTATTCATCATGTCATATCTACACTCTATACGAATTTTTACATAATTTTAAATTATAATTGCTTTGTTGCTGCCATACAATGTTGTATAGAGGTAATTACAACTTTGTTACTATGTTCATTAGGATAAGAATGATTTAGGTTTAATAGTAATTGAAAGTTGTATGTCATATGTTTTTTCTTGTTTTACCAAATTATATTTAATATGACTTACTACATCGTGCAATATAGCATTTTTTCTATAGATTTGATCATGTAACTTAAATTAATGTAAAAATAATATTTTGATGGTAAATATCTGGTTCAGCTAGTTTTTAATAGAATCAAAAATAAAAAAACTTGCCTTAGATATGATAATATATGACATTTTGGGAGTATAAAAGCAGATGCATTTTGCTGTGCATAGTGTAACTATTTAAACATTGATAGTTGTTACATAATTTGCAGTCAAGATGAAGTTTTTGGTAAATAGTATACAAAATTATTAATAAATGTACTTAGATCAATTTTTTTTACAGATTTTCATCGCATGTGTCCTTGCAACTGTTTCGGCAGGTGACATCGTTCCATTGACCTATCATAACTTCTATCACGGTTCATATGGAGTTCATGTTGCTACTCCAGCAGTCCAACGTGCCAAATCTATCCAAATGACCCTTGGTACGTCTACACCAGTAACCTACCCAGTACAAGGTACACAAACACAAATGGGGGCGCTTACATCTCATACATACTATCGTTACCCATATGGTTCACAACATATTCCTGTAATTGGTTCAAATGGAGTTCCTGTTGATACTCCAGCAGTGCAACATGCCAAAGCTGTTCATTTTGCTCATAAAGTACATGCACATGCTCGAAATGGTGATAATATTTTCAATAACACATATTACCCTGGCACAACTTCTCCGGTAGCTCATGAAGTTCCTGCACCAGCAACCTACCCAACATCAGGTACACAAATATTCCCTGTCTTCAATCCAACTGGTCCCATTCAAGGTGTCCAAATCAATCATGTGGCGCGAGCATCTTACGCTCCTTACTATAGTTACCCACATGTATATGAAACTTACCAACACGCTTATGGATATCCACATTATTATTAAATATTTAATTCAATTTTTGAATGTTGTTATCGTTTTTTGTACTTATTATGATTGTAATTCAATAAACTGTTATCGCTTAATAACGAAAATTAATGTACAAATAATAATAAGATGGCAAATATCTGGTTCAACTTGTTTTAAATAGAATCATAAATAAAAAACTTGCTATATGACATTCCGGGGTATATAAACAGATGCATTTTTCGTAAGCACATAGGGAAATTATTAAAATTTTAATAGTTATTGTTTAATTAGCAGTCAAGATGGAATTTTTGGTAAATATAATACAAAATTATTAATAAATGTACTTACATCGATTTTAATTGCAGATTTTCATAGCATGCGCTGTTGCAAACATAGTCCTTTAATTGGTTCAAATGCCCATTTTGCTCATAAAATAGAAGCTCACGTTCAAAATGGTGATAATATATTCAATAACATATATAATCCTCCTGCAGTAGCCGAAGAAATGACTACACCACCAACATACCCAGTATCACCCGACGAAATAATTCCTATCTTGTGCATCTTCTTCCCATGTCCAACTCAATTACACCCTATACTCCTTATACTATAGTTACCAACACGGATATGTAACTTACTAATACACCTACGGATGTTTTTATTATTATTAGACATATTTTCGTTTTTTGTAGAAATTGCGATTTTAAGTTCAATAAATTTTTATCATTCAATAGCAAATTTTTATAAGTGTAGTGGTTGTTTCAACCAGAATTCACGTTTTTTTATTACGTTTATACCATTTGCAAATAATTAATCGGAAGTATGTATCTAAATAATTCATATATTTATCTAAAGATAATTCAAATAACTATAGAAAATAATTAAAAAAAGTTGTAATAAATTAGATTTAAAATACACATAAAATTGAATTATTACGTAGCGCCCACGTCAACTTTGCATTAACGTTTGTTTATGGCAATTTTTGATTTGTATTATTTTAGACATTGAATCAATGATCATTCAACAAGTGGAAGCAATATAAATGTTAATTTTCTATAATAAGTACATAATTTAAAAAATTAAACTTTAATTTATTAAAAAAAATAATTCAAGTTTTCAATGGAGAAAATTAGTAAGCAATAAATAAGATGTCATTATATGCGTTACAAAATGTTTTAATTTATGTGATTAATTAATTGAATTAAATTAATTAATATAACATCATTCGTTTTCAAAAGCAAATTCTCGCCCAACTCGTTTGATAGTAACGCAATAGTTTTACATAAATTATATTTTAAAATATTGGCGTTTTTCTATATATAAAGATGTATGTATTATTATTGCCTAGCAAAATACATATGTATAATTTCCTATTAATCATTTGATAAATTATTTATAGATTCTGCAAATGCAACACCTTTGACATTAACATTTTATTGTTGAGCACATTTTTTTATCTAACCTTTAAAAAAATAGCCCACATTTAGAGATTTTTTTGCATCAAACTATTCATAATGAACTTGATATTTACAACCAAATGCACTAAAAGTGAAAGATATTTTTGGCTATAAAAGCTAGTTGCATTTTTGCAAAATGCATAGTCTAACAGTCCAAATCTTGGAGGTAGCTACATACAAAAAACATCAAAATGAAATTCTTGGTAAAGAAAAATTAAAACATTTAAATTAAAGTACTTACAACATATTTTATTATAATTACAGATCCTCTTCGCTTGCGCTTTTGCTGCTGCTTCAGCTAGTCACATTGTTGCTCCATTAGCTTACCACAACTTCTACCATGGTGCTCAACATCTCCCAGTCATTAGACCAAATGGAGTTCCAGTAGACACACCAGCTGTCCAACACGCCAAAGCTGCCCATTTCACCCACAAAATTGAAGCTCATGCCCGCAACGGTGATTTCGTAGCCCCAGTTGTTACCTATCCACACACCCCAGTTGTTGCCCACCACGAAGTTGCTCCAGTCGTCCACCACGAAGTTGCTCCAGTCGTCCATCACCCAGTTGCTCCAGTAGTCCACCACCCAGTTGCTCCAGTCGTCCACCATGAAGTAGCTCCAATTGTGCACCACACACCGGCTGCCTACCCAACCACCGCTGTCCACCCAACCTCAGTCAACGGTGTGCCACTCGACACCCCCGAAGTAGCTGCCGCCAAGATCAACCATTTCGCTGCTCACGCTGAAGCCCTCCACCGTCATCGTCGTGGCATCTACACCCCATACGCTTATGGTGCCTACCCATACACTTATGGAGCTCATGCTTACAGCGCTTACCACCCATACTCTTACGGATACCCATATTACTATTAAATTGTTTTATATTTATAATCGACTAGTTGCTATTACAAAAAATGATGATGATTCAATAAATTCTCATACCTCTTAAAAACTGTTTTTAATTTTAACAATTTCATCTAAGATATAAAATGATGTTTTATATCATTTCTACATATTTTATATCTAATATTGAAAGTTTGCATAAATAGAAATATAGAAATACCAAAAATGTTTAAGTGACTTTATACGAATAATCTACTTTATAGCAGAAAAAACACAATATCCATTCGCAAATCTATAAACCAACGACTCGCCTTTCTTGTATCTATTTGCTTTTGTATAAAAACAGGTTATTAACTATAAAATCTACTTATTAAGAAAAACACTAATAAAAAGGCAAGTATAAAACAATGTATAGTATAAATTGCCTTGGTTATATGGGTATGCTAAAATCATTTTACATTTTTGTATAGTTGTGCATAAATCCTTTGCGACTTAATGTACATTCGGTTTAAAAACCTTTATTTAATCAGAAAAACTCCTGAAAACCTTGAAACAGATTAACTACAGTTTAATGGGCCTATGTTTTAACATTGGTGCCCACAATTCTTCATATAAAATGTCTCTTTGTAATAGTGAGCGTTAGAGAGTTATGATTTTTCATAGCAGCTTGATTACAATCCACATTCAGTGTCAGCTCCAGAGTATGCGGCGCCTCGATGCAAATTATATTTTAATGCTTCCCTAATCTGCAAATGTGATTGAATATAATCGGATACACACCAAAAGTAGATCCCTTTGGGCACAGTGCATGTGACGCATCGTTTGCCTACCGCCTGAAGCTGACTCTGTCCTCATTTATCTACATAACATAATGTATAATATCTAAATTATTTTTATAGCTATTTGTATGTCCTATAGAACTTTGTTGCATTAATTTGATAAAAACAATTAACAAAACAATGAAAAACATTTATTAGATTAAAAAATATATTTGTATTTTTCATTTTTACCTTGATTGATTAATTTTATTATATGATATGATTATTTTCGACTTTCATTTCCTACATATTTGTAATAAGCTTGTGACTACTTATATATCATCGGATTTAAATCAATAATCTTTCATGTTTGAGATGACATTAAAAGTTAGATTTAAATTTAATATAACAAATCCTAAACATATTAAATTGATGAATTTTGATCGTGACAATTTTATGTTTTGACATTAGTAGAATGTATTTTGGTTTTATTGCCACCAAATTTGTTAGGAGATTAATTTTATGTATTTAGTTACATATATGTATTAAAAATAAAATGATTAATAGCCGGTTTTAAAAATCATTTCATTAGTATCAATTAATCAAAATGCATGTTATGATATTTTAAAACGTGTTATAAATTTTATTTAATTATTTCTTGATTTATGTTCTTCTTTTGAATTTAAAACTTAGTTATTAACCTTCATTTAAACAAAGCATAGCCAATTTATTGTTAATTAAATCGCTATGCAAATTCGTAAATATTTCAATAATTGAAAAGGGTAAAAGTATTGTTGCTATCTGGAAATTGATACAGTTCTATCAATTTGAATAAAAATGCACTAATTTACATGAGAAATGGATTCAAACATTTTTTTTTGTAAAACAAGTCAAACTTGAATCTCCTTTAAAATTCAAAAATTATTCTGAATTTTTGGTATAAAATCGAACTGCATCCAGAGCATAATCACAGTTAAGTTTGCAATAACAAAACTAAAATAACTACAATGAAATTCTTGGTGAGTTTAGCACATATACAATTGAAATACATATTATTTGATTGCTTACTTGTTTTACTTTTACTTTTCTACCATGTAAAATTATTCATCCAGGTTGCTTTCGTGTGCGCTTTGGCCGTTGCCTCAGCTGAATACATTGCTCCAGTTGACCACCACTACGTTCATCCGGAACATCATGTCTTCGTGAAGCCAGAACACCACCCAGTTATTGGACCAAACGGCGTTCCAGTTGACACCCCAGCTGTCCAACATGCCAAAGCCGTCCACCATGCCCACAAAGTTGAAGCCCATATGCGCAACGGCGACTATGTCACCCCATACAGCAGCTACCCATATGCCTACCACCCATATGCCTACAAATACGAACATGATGAAACTTATCCAGTTGCCACCTACCCAGGCCATCATCATCACCATCATCATACTGAAACTTACCCAACTGGCTTCGTCCATCCAGTAACCCCAGTAACCGCTGTACATGTCCCACACGAACACCATGAAGAAGTTATTGCCAAAGCCAAGCACTACGCCGCCCATTTTGAAGCTCTCCACCGCCATCGTCGTGATGTCTACCCATACATGACTATGCCATACACCTATGGAAGTCACTACTACAACTCGTACCCATACAGCTACAACTACGGCTACCCATATCACTATTAAGTTTCATATTGTTTGTACATGATTGATGCCCCTGAAAATGATTACGATTAAATAAATACCTACTCTTAAATTTAATCATATGTTGTATTAATTACCTAAATAACATGAATTAGTAGATCATCATGATGAATGTCTTCCACGACATATGTCCTATTATTGATAGTTTATTTATAAAAACGATTAAATTTAGCTATTCGGCACAATTAATCCTCCTCCCAACCTGACCTACCAACTAAACTAACCTAAAAAAATGACTATACATGTAAATGTTTAATATGTGAATTTGAGAACTATGATGCTACTATAAAGTTGCGGTATACTATATTTCCGTATTTAATAAATAATCGTAGACACTTAGATAAATCAATCATTGTACATACTTAATAAATATTAAAAGAAATTAATTCAAAATTCTTGGATAATTCAATCCTTTTACCTCTTTCAATCTGCAAACTGCGCATTAAAAAAGCTTCAATATTAATAAGACCACCATTATTCTACTGCGTCATTTGCGTTAATTGTATGTGTGAATAGCAAATAGTAAAATAGTTACTAAGTTTTCAATAACTTTATATTCTTTAATATTTTTGTAAAAAATTGAATGAAATTTTCACATTAACATATTTTCGATTGATACCCTCATCTAAAACGTCATAAAAAAGGCCATATATATACATATCGTATCCACGTCGTGCTTATACGTTTAATTTTATAATAATCTAATCTAAGATGATTATGTTTTCTACATACTGCGACAAGTATGGAGATTAAACAATTAAGCAGTACTTCAGCAATTATCTAAAACTATTTGAATGATACTATGATTTTAAGACAACACTTTACAATCGTTAAATAAAAATATAGAAGCAATTTATAATGGCGATATGCTGTTACGGACAGCGTGTATTATAATCCATTAGATAGGGTGGTGATATTATAGTTTATAGGTACTGTTTGTTTTATGATAGGAATTTGATTTGCAAATACATAGTTAGAATAAGTCGAAGCTAATAAATAATAATGCACAAATTAAAATAACATCTATCAAGTGTAATTAAATGCAAGGGCGTGGAATTCGTCTAATTTAAATAATGAGTTATTGGCATTGGCACGTTAGAGCGGCCTGAAGCGGAGTAAAAAATTATTATATTAACACTTCTAAATTAATATGCTTAACCAGTTACCAAAACGATTATAAGCGTTCTAGAAAAAAAAAACGCTGTACTGGTGATACACGCAAACCAAAATATGTAATTGAAAAAAATATCATTATATTTTCAGCTGTTAATTATCTCCTTTACCAATTAAAAGCAATAAAATTACGTTTTAAAGGCGCATTATCTATAATTACAACACTAATAAATAAATAATTCCTTTGTCATGGTAAACTGGTGATCTATAAAACAGATAATTATTTTAAATTAACAAAATGATATATAGATGCAAATGCAATATGATACTAATAATATTAATGTGTTGTCAAAACAGTTGTGACAAAATTATTATCATTTAAATAGTTGCAATATGTTAATGTAAATAATTGCTTTGCAATTTGCACATACTAATGATAAAATATACCCATGTATCAATACATAACATACAAAACATTTTTTAGGATGAATTTGCATAATCGCTATAAATTAAGTTATGTTCTTTTATATGTAAATTTAATTAATTGAATGGTGTTTGGCGGAATAATAATGAGTCGGTTATTAAAATATGATTGTTAAATATTTGAGCAATGTATGATAATTTAAAATTTATTAATATTTAAGTATGCGTTCTTGCTGCTCTTTTTTTCTAGAAAAAAATGTTTTATTAATATGCATTCATAAAACGTGATCTTTGATTGAAATTCATTAAATTATAGAAAAAGCAGTTTGCATTATAAATTAATCTATGCATTTTCAAACAAATAAAATTAGAACTGGTCCAACATGCATTACATAAAAAAGGCATTATATTCAAATATTATGCTAAAATTTTTGTATAAAAGCCATGATGCATTTTGAAATCATCACACTTTTGTTTGGGTTAGCAAAACTAAAACAACAATTTTAAAAATGAAATTCTTGGTAAGTAATAAATTCTCTATCATTGCGCTAATTTTATACTTTAATGTTAAATTAATTGTATATTTAGGTTGCCTTCGTTTGCGCTTTGGCTGTTGCCTCAGCTGATTTCATCGCTCCAGTTGAACATCACTATGTTCACCCAGAGCATCACTACGTAAAGCCAGAACACCACCCAGTCATTGGACCAAACGGCGTTCCAGTCGATACTCCAGCTGTTCAACACGCTAAGGTTATGCATCATGCCCATAAAGTTGAAGCTCATATGCGCAACGGTGACTATGCCACTCCAGTGGTAGGATACCCACACACCCCAATTGCCGCTTACAAATATGAACATGATGAACATCACCCAGTTGCAACTTACCCAACATACCCAATCTACCAACATCACACTGAAGCTTACCCAACCACCGCCGTACACCCAATCACCGTAGCCGGCGTTCCACAAGAAACCCCAGAAGTTGCTCTCGCTAAGGCCAAACACTTCGCTGCCCATGCTGAAGCTCTCCACCGTCATCGTCGTGATGTGTACCCATACATGGCCATGCCATACACCTATGGTGCTCACTTCTACAAATCTTACCCATACAGCTACAACTATGGATACCCATACTACTATTAAATGCCTTGTTACTTGATGATTTGTTGATTTGTTGACTCTGTGAATGATTATGGTTAAATAAATACTCTTAAGCTCATTCATAGCGTTTCATTGAAACACGAGAACCAATTCACACATCATCGCATGAAAATAAAATATCATTAAAATAGTTGATTTTATAAAATTAATTAATCAAGACATAGAAGGTTATTAAATTTCAATTTAAATCATTTCAATGCAACTTTTGAAATATGATAGAGTTTCAAGCATTGTTGTAGGTAATTGATAGGTATTATTCAATATCGAATATGAGTAAGTATAACTGTAGTTGCTTTCATCGATTCATTTCCTGCTCTTTTGCGTTTCAACTATCATATACCTTCTGGACTATTGATTGGCATGTTAAAGATAACAGCGCCATTAAGTAAATGATAAATGTAAAAAAGTAATTAAATTAGCAACTAAATTTTAATATTTTGATTTAATTAAGTGCGCCTAATATCATCAATATATAATAAGTACCCTATAAGGTAGAATACCGATAGTAGAAATTATATTTTTGTTTTTAACTATCGATAGAGACATTGTGGCAAAAGCTTCGAAAAAGGTTTTCTTATCAAAATCAAAAACTATTGCTCAAAGCAATCCTTAAGCCTTTTAAAGCTCCTTGACATAAAGAAAATGAAAGGATTTAAAGTATAAATTCATGAAATCGTTTGTCTAATCTTCTTTTGACCTATATCTATGCCAAAATCTTAAGAAGATTGTAAAAAGTTTTGGATCAATAAACTTTTGATTACGTAGGTAAACATTTATTTTCCTTTCAAAATTATCATATTTGATTATTAAAAAATATGAGATTAAAATAAGTAATTGCATTTGTAACAAAATATTCTGTACTATTTTCAATATCCGCATAGTTTCTGCTGTAACACATAAAACAATTAATGATATGATATATTTTTGCCAATATGTTGATATGTTTGCTTAATTTTTTATTAAAAATGATAACAACATATCGAAGATAGTTTCCCACAACCTGCCCTTATTGTTACCATAAGTTTTTGCTTAGAAACTTATTACTTCCCTTTTATGAACTGTTATTTGGTTCAAAACGTCAGAGATATCTACATACATACAATTGAAGTACACATACTCTTTGCTTTCTTTCGCCAATTCTTGTGGATACAAATTTTCAAATAAAATTTTTCGATAAAACAAATGAAATTATTTCTACATGGGGTTAGAAAAATAGCTTAATCATCTTAATCATATGAGAGTAATACCATTTAGACTCAGCGTAACAACAAATGATTTTAAATTTTAATCTACATTTGCAAATATAACAAATTATACTACATTATGAATTATTAATTAATAACATGCATTTCTGATCTATACATTTTCATGTAATAAAATTAAACTGGTTCAGAATTTTCAAAATGATTGTCGAAAAACCTTAAAACTATAATAAATTTTATTCATTGTTTCCGTATGATTAAAAGCTATGTGATATTTACGCTACGCATAAAAAATAAAATTAAGGCAACCTTGGTCTTGTCGAATGGATGACGGATTTTGGTTCTATATAAATACGAAATTTTTGCAGCTAAGAGTATCAGTTTAACAGTCCTATCAAAGGAGGTTAAAACATTTTTAAAACACTCATAATGAAATTCTTGGTAATATCAAGTGAAGTGATTTAATTAGATTGTTATACTTATACTCATTATTCTTTCTAGATTGTTCTTGCTTGCGCTTTGGCTGTTGCCTCAGCTGGACACATTGTTGCTCCATTGGCCTACCATGGTTACTATGCTGGTGCCCAACACCTCCCAGTCATTGGT
>JARJDW010005026.1:0-12988 GCA_030264715.1 Adinopsis sp. GC000173
TTCATTTTATCTTTTTGCATCTGCCACCTTGCCATTCGACGGGAAATTTAATTTTACATAGAAAATAACTCTTGCATCAATCATTTTCATTTATTTACAGTAGAACAAAAATAAAAACATTCAAAAAACAAGTATTATAAGTTCAAATGGTGCAAATACAGTGCACATTGGCGCCACCTGTATGCTGGTAGCCAAAGCAATTTGCAGCGTGGACACAAACTAATTTATTTATGCGAGTTGTTCGAAAAATGTGTAAATATGGCTAAACTCCATATTATAAACAATTTAAACATGAGAAGCCCAAAGGCATAGGATTTCGTTAATAGATATTTACAATCATTTTTTATAAATTTAGTAATAGAATAAAAACACATAGTAAAATGTTATACAAATTATAAAAAATTTATTAGAATACACATAATTTACATAATAAAGTTAAACTATATACTAAAATTATTAATAATTAAAAATAGAAGTTTTTAAAGTTGACGTTGATCCACCGCAAACTTTGAAAGCATATACTCCCGAAAACAATAAGATCACATATAATGGAGTGATGGTCGCGTAGTAGATGTGATATCGATTCATTAATGTAATGGATGATGCTATGAAATGCATTAAAATCACATAAATCAATTGAAATTTGTTACTCGTATCTAAAGCATGAAAGAATAAAATGTTTAAAAATGTATGTAATAAGATAAAACAGAGACAAATCGCCGAGCTAGTTACAAAAAATAGCTCGTTGCCCATTTTCAATCCCATCGTGCCGGGTCCAATGGCATCCGCAACAATATTCACCAACGAAAACATTCCGCTCATCAATCCAAAACCCAATCCACTAACGTAAGCCAATATATGCTTATTTTCAATTAATGCTGTGCCATCATCTGTTATCTTCTTCAATCCCAACTCGGCTTTACGTATCAATTTGTACGTCACATATCTGAATGCCTCTTGTATAGTCACGGAAAATACCATTCCAAATACTAATTCCTCTCGCAGCGGCACGACTATAAACCACCAGAGCGAAGAACAAAGATGCGATAAAAGCCATAGAAATGCAGCGGCTGTGAGTATGATGATGCGCACTGGATCATGTGCAATTGTTATTAGAAACATTGCCAACGGCGGCCCAAAGGCCAGGAAGGAACACCCAAAGAATTCCAATACCGTCATCTTGCACTCTTCTTTCTTCAAGCAAATAGTTTATTTGTGTTTTGACATTAAACTAACCTATAATAAAATCGGTATAAATTTGACAGAAGGAACATTTGTCACATTTGTCATCACTTACCAACTTAAACTGATTAAAGATTAAATTTAAACATTGCTTCTAAAAATTATTAAAAAAATATTTAGGTTTCACTTTAAGACACATTTTTGTTAGTTTTATGGGATTAACATATAATATAAAAACAGTTAATTTAAATAGAAAATAAATTAAGTAATAAATTTATTTATGTTGGCATTGATTTAGGAGGTGATTTTGTTATTGTTATAGAAGTTAATTATTTCCAAAACAATTAAGTTTTTATTGTGGTAGAAGTTTGTACAGTAGAGCGACGCAATAATGGTAAGATAACGAAAATGTATAATACACTATAAACTACTAATACGACACGTTTTTAGTCAGGTAACGTGAATATTTGTGGTATAACAGACGATGTTAAACTAGCCTTGAAAAGCTTCCGTTTTCGAAAAGCCGAAGATACGGCAGCATTGATACGTATGAATAAATGATTCTATAAAATATAGATGAGCTAATTTACTTCGATTTTTAGTGAAGGTCGACCGTGAACGACAAGAAATCATAATCGATGACAAACTAGAAGACATATCAATTGACGAATTGCAAGAATCGCTGCCTAGTCACCAGCCGCGATATGTAATACTCTCTTATCGTCAAAAGCACAATGATGGTCGCATTTCTTTTCCCTTGTGTTTCATTTTCTACACGCCACGTGACAGCCATGCCGAATTGCAGATGATGTATGCTGGTACGAAGATTGCGTTACAAAGGGAAGCGGAAATGACACGAGCGTACGAGGTACGCGAACTGGAGGATCTCAACGAAGAATGGCTTTTGGAAAAATTGGGAAATTGATTATTAGGTAATCGAGTAACAATGCAAGGAATATAAGTTTAATTTTTCTTTATTTTCCATATTTAGAATCTAACTAGTATAATTTTATTGCAATTTTGTTTTAGTTTATTATAATATTACAAATTCCGTTTAATCGATTACAAATTTGTAATATGTATGTGATGATAATAGCTTAGTTGAAATTATATTATTTTAGTTTTTTATGAAAATGATATTTTTCTAAATATGCACAAGTGTAAAATTGTGATTATCGGTTTACACAACTATACAAATGATTACTCACAACTTATTTTATTGGAATAGAAATTAGATTTTTATTTAATGTTGTAATGTACAGAATGAATCATTTTGTGGTTTATCAAATTATAAACAACATTATTTAATTTGTCTTCTCCACTATGTAATAATTTTAAGATATAGCTCTTAAGTTATTTCAGTTTTACATTGAAACATTCATTTGCAAGTAAAATTTTTTACATGTTAGTTGAAATTGATAATAGATAATACAATTCAGCTATTTTTAGCGCAAATTCGTTGATAAAAAAGTCTATAATGCTTCGAATTAGAAGGTCATTAATTTTTACAGAAGTGGTCCTGGGTTTATGAGCAAATAAAAATGCAAGAATATATACGACATACTATTATGTAAAATATGATGAAGATAGCAGTGACTAATTAATAAGAAGCAAATATAAAATTGAATTGCAAAGATTTTAGGTTCGCACCCTGCATTTTACTGTAATTGCCGTTTTGTTACTTCATTTAGAGATTTTTCTATTACGATATCGTTTAGTAAATCTAAAATCTAAATATATTTATAATGTTTGCATAAAATTAATAGAAATTAGAGTATCTTACAAGTTCTAGTAAAACCTGCAAGAAAAACACTTACAAAACAGAATGTTTAGAGGACATGCAAGAAAATTGATATTTTGACTTAGTTTTATATCAATAATCTATAATATTCACACATATTATTGATTACAGGTATGAAACTGAGACAAAATGTCAATTTTCTTGCATGTAAGATACTTTAATTTCTAAAATCTAAAGTATAGGAAACGTAACAAAACATGATTGGAATCACAGTAAAATAATTTGTTGAGAAAAGACAAAATTCTCAGTAAATAAGCCAACAGGTTTCCACCGTTGATCATCATCATATTATAAGTGTATTTATTCTCTCTTATTAAATTGGATTGAATTTACGCCTGCTTTCATAGGAAACCATCCTCGGCGTAAACCGATGACCACGTAAACTTTGAAATAATTATTCTGTACAAGAGAATTTATATAATTAATTTAATTTATTTATAATGGTTTTACTGGGTAATTATAGAATGATATTGATACGTATAGAACCAATAGCAGAGTAATTGCCTTAATAGCCATAAACTTGCCAAATACTTACACACTTGCTTGTATAATATCTACAATAATATAATCATCGTTCGTATTCATAACAAAAAAAATTTGAAATCATTTGTTATATTTATTAAGAAAAAATATGTATTAATCCTATTTTTGATAATTGTGCGCGCTTAATGTGTATATTTTGTGAATAATTTTATTTGAAATGCAATACGTTTCATAACGCTTCATTTCCACGTCCATGAAATGCGACGCGTGTTAAACGTAATCCATTCCAAGTACGGTTTTCCTCATGTTGCATAATTAAGAAGATATTTTTTATGAATTTTTACAAGCGTCCTCAAAAATGATAATCCTCCATCATTACATTTTTATACTTTTATACATAAAAAAATCAATTTATCAATAATACTATACCACACGTCCAGAGTTTTTTATATATCTTGTTTATGTTATTATTTTATATGAGTATATAATTATGTTGTATTCGAGTAATAAAATGTAATAATCAATAGAGTTTGTGATTATTTATTATATGAAAATCTTTTATGTACTAATAATAAATGTTAAAAGGCATTATTTAAATATGACTTCATTTAGTGTATTTATTTATTTATATGATGCGGTATAAATTTCCTTGTTTATAAATTTTAAAAAACTATAACATATAATACATTTAGAGTTACAATGTTTACAATTCTAACAGCTGTTACAATTGTGTATGGGCAATCTCTTGTCAAAAAACCATTTGTGGCCCTTGAAAACCATGAAAAAAATATCCAGGCAGTCATGCCGAAATTAATCAGCTCACCGATTGTATTCAAATCTTTGGATAAATTTATCTATTCGAATATTTTAGACAATTTAAATAAGTTTTGCTATCCGGAATATTTGAAAATCGAGATGAGATTATGAATCAAATCCTTTTTTAGGTCTTCAAAGGCCAATTATCAAAAAATGTGAGTGATTTTATAATGTCAACGTTTGAGAGGAAGAAAGTTATCCTTTTTGATTATTCGAATAACTTATCCAAATCGGCCCATAAAATGTCTTAATAATCCTGATAAAACTAGAAATTAGTTTAACCAGATAACGCGTTAATTCATATCTGATTAGAAGCTTCATCGGCAATCTTCTATTCAGTAAATTCCATTTGGAATTTTTGAAATTTGTGTATTATTAAACACTTGGTTAATTGAAATAATGCGACATATTATGGACAAAATGAAAATATCTTACACAATTTACACTTTTTTTCTATGTTTCAATTACGTTATTTAGTAAATTTTATGATTTTTTTACTCTCCGTTATGATTCGAATTTTAGTTTGGTCAGCGATGTGTAAAATTTCGCCNCTTACACAATTTACACTTTTTTTCTATGTTTCAATTACGTTATTTAGTAAATTTTATGATTTTTTTACTCTCCGTTATGATTCGAATTTTAGTTTGGTCAGCGATGTGTAAAATTTCGCCCACCCCTCATCTAAATTAAACATTTGGTCTTTATTATGCAAACAAACAGCCCGGAACCAGTTGAATCTAACTGCGGCTGTGCAGTTCACAAAATGCGTTTCATAACTTACAAGCAGTTCCGGACGACCGCTTACAAGCAACATAATGAAATTTTATGACGCATTGCGGGCTGGCAAGAAGAGCGAAGAGGTGAAGCGAATGATTATAAAAATGTTGCCTCCAATTTATTATTCTGTTAATATTTGTCAATTCATACAATAATACAAATTAAACATTTTAATCAAAAACTTAAGTATAATTGTTTCTGAATTAATAAGCTTCATTTTCATTTTTTGTAGCAACTGTCATTTGTTGACTTCGCTCAATTGATTTGGAACGTTTCATATTTAATTAGTATAACAAAAATGTGCAATTATTAAAGTTTTAGCAAGATTATAAATAGCAAATTAAATTATTTGGTATAAAATTTAACATTTCTTATAATACGCAAATAACTACCTTGAAATTCAGAAATTAGTTGAGGTAGAATAAAAATACTGAAAGGAAAACACATTCTTGAAAGAATTTGGTTGAACAAACAAATGGCAATCAATAAATTGATTTTCTTCCGACCAATCCATGAATTATCAAAGGAAACATATAAAATGATTAAAGAAGAAGGTATATGTGAATAGAAACGATAATGTTTTTATTCAATAACCCAATAATTAGTTATTGCTGTCTAAATTAGATTACAAAATAAAAACAACATGACTATTTAACAATTTAACTTATCGGTAAATTAATTAATAAATTAGAAGCTACAATTGGTTCTGTTTAAAAAACGTTAATAATATAAAGAGTGGGATGATCTTCAGTTCCTAATATTACCTCACAAAACACGGTCAATGTTTCGTATTTATTTTTCCTCAATAAGAAGCCGTAGTTATGTGCGCCAACAGTAAGAACCGAAAACGACCCCCAACACAAATAATTATTATTCTTTTTATTTTTTGTTCTAAATTAAATTTTTTTAATCATTCTTCTCGTCTCAAATGCTTCGGATGTTGCGATAAATCCTTTCACGTCGAAATGAGACTATATATCATTCTGTAACAAAAAAATAGAGAAAAACGCATTGTTAGCGTTTCGGTTCTTACTGTAATTACCACATACATTAATTATTATATAAGTAGTGTAATAAAAACAGTCTTATCATCGTAAAAGCACTACACAATATTGTCAAAAATTGTTTTTTAGCTTAAAAGTGCAAGAGTTTAAAAAGGAACATTTGCTTTATACAATACCTATTAATTAATATTTACAAAAATTTTAGTAGTAAATCGGTTTGAATGCAATCACGTTACATGTTCGTTATGTTCATGCGCTCGTTCTAACGCAATTACGTACCCATAAAGATAATAGAAGAATGATAATAGGTAAAACGCTAACTTAATCCAGCCCTCTCGTTGGCATCTCGTTAACGTATCTGCATTCATGATACTTGTTGGATCGTAAAGTCCCGGCCCAGACATAACAGGTCTTGTCCGATATCTATTTATATGATAAGCTATTAGCGGAATATTTATGAGAATCGAAAACCATTCTCCTGCAGCGGCAAACAGTATATTGAAGAAGATGTGTAGCAGATACTCGGGTAAGACGAGCTAAAAGACGAATCATCAATAAATTTAAATTTTCCTTTTTAAGGCAGGAACAATGGGTGTTTACTTACCGGGTTCAGGCTATTGCACTGATCTATCGGATTTTTATAGTCGGTCTTTAATTCATCGAACGCAATGACGTGGAATAACGAGAAAAAGATTAAAAACGCATCAATAATTAGCGCTATTATATATGAAAATGCTGGAAAATTAAACGCCATGTTTATAGGTCTTTTTGAACTGTCATCGCACACCTTAATAAATAAAATGTTTGTTACGTTGGCATTAACTGTTTCAAAACGCTTGTTGTTGGTGGATGTCTCTTTAATTAACTTGCCGTCTTATCATTGTGTAAATATTTACAAACGCATGGATGATAAATGTCATAAAGAGTTATTTAAAAGGCAATCAAACTAATTGCTGTTTACAATAATATTACTTTCTTCATATTGGCAAATGTGTGTAAGAGAAGTTGCCTACGTTACGGGATAAAGTAAGGTTAAAATTTTTCGATTATTGAATTTTCTGAAAACTATACTGCAATAAAGGAATACTACATTTAAATAACGTATGTTTTGTTATATTTTTATTAAAAAAATGTATTTATAAACATTTTTTAAATGTTAATTATATTTTTATGAAATCTGAGCCGGCATGGACAGCACTACAACAATTACGTTTAATTTATACCAAGAATTGAGCGTAAACATTGCCACTTATTGATTTAATTGCGTTAACGTAATTGATTTGTTAAATTTGTGTACCGTTTTGGCAAATAAACATCTGGTTAATAGGGGCAAAATGTAAATTTTCCAACGAAAGACATAAACCGCTTCTCATATTTCATCAGACACACGTAAACCTAACACCAGTCTACAACAACCTCCAAACAACATTTTTAAATAGTGATACACAAATTAATAACAAACAAACAAACAAACAAACTTGAAAAGCTACTACACCACAGTACGAATCGTATATGTGTATGTATGTGTATGAGTATGTCCAATCCCTATTTTTAGCAAACAAAGCCTTTCGACCATGTTATTTCTTTTTAGTTGTAAAAAACGGCATATGGGTTTTAATAATGATGTAAATAAAGTATGTCTTGAAAGTAACAAGAGAAGTGAAAAATTGTTTACAATACCACCTCTATATATATAACCACATTCAAGTTATTGTATGCGCTGACCCAATAAATGTCTCTAATAATTCAATATATTATTAGTGGAACGTGACCAAGTTGGTGATTATATTAAAGGAAAGACACGCTGAGTGCCCATTTGAATGTATCATATTACTAAATGCCTTCGCACCAACAAAAAAACTACAAAACAATAATATATAAAATGAATTTTTTTCACCAGCGATGAGGAGGTGGACGGAGAACGAGGAGAAGAAAGGGTAACGTGGATGGAATTTTTAGAATAAGCTAAATATAAACGTCATGCTGGTATAGTAATAAATTGAAAAATAAAAAAATCATTTTCATATTGAATAATGCTCTCTCTCGATTCAATTCGCATTGCATTCACTAATTGCTTTAATATTTTATGTTGGGCTTTTAACTTGCAACAAAAAAAAATAGAAAATTTATTAATTATGTATAATAAATGTTTTAATTAAATTATATTTGATCGTTATTGTATGTATAAAATTACTTTTTTTAATTAGAGAAAAAAAATGATTTACAGCTACTATTTTATTAAAACTTCAATTTGTATGAAAATTTGTCAATGTTCTAGCTGCCTTCATGATGAGTCCTATAAATGAAGTTTTAATCTGACACTGCCTAGCCATAAAATTTTACTTAATTCAACAAGAAAATTTGGGATATACTAATACTATTAATTTTTACCATATTTCTTTTTTATTGTTATTAGCTGTATGCGTTAATTTATTGCCTTTTTTTCGTTTTCCAGTTTGCATTGATTAACGACTACTGACGACATTTCTCTATAAACAAAAAATAAAAAATAAGGAGTAAATAAATTAATCCCTCATAAAGATGTCTGAAATCATTCTAAACTGCCCCGGTGAGATCAAATCTGGGATCAAACATCGACCATATTTCTAGCAAACTGAAGTTTTACTCTGATCCTATCTTGTGAATCATTTTTTTCCTAATTCAACAACAAAATTTGACAAAAACTACTAATTTTCAAGATATTAAAAAACATTGACAATATTTCTTACAAATTGAAGTTTTCTAAGCTGATACTACCTTGCCATAGAATAGTGTGAGTCAATAGGTTTGTTTTTTATTCCACTGAACATGAACATATGTTCATGCACATGAACTTATGTGCATGAAAATGTTTCCTCTATGTGCCGTTGGTGCAGTGTGGCGCTGTGATAGTTGACACTTGTTCACAGAATATATAAATGATATAGAACAGCAATGCATAGACAATCTTAAATTTGGCAACTATTCAGATGACAGATACTGCACATGTGTAAAAAACTGCACTTATTCTCGAATGTGTGCACAATGTTCATGAACATAGCTGAACTTAAGTCTATGGCTGAACTTTACAAAAACGAGGGGAATAAAGAACACGGTGCAAACTGTCAAAGCTGTCAAATGTGTGTGCATGGGGAATAAAAAACAGACAAACTGCACAAATTGTGCATGTTCATGAACATTTTGGAATAAAAAACAAACCTAATGTCTACCTTATTCAGCAACAACATTTGGCAAACTTATTTTTTTCCAATTCCAATTTATTTTTTTGTCTAAGATCATCGCCTTTGTGCGTTTTCCGAATTACTACTAGTCAGATTGGTTAGAAAGGTAATAATAAATAGGTAAAACTATACAAACGCTTACATGTCAAAGAGAAGTAATTCCTGACACTATACAAATTTGTCGAGATCCGCGCTTATCTCAATTAAGCAGTTTAGAGTATGTAATATACTCTCAGTGAACCTTTAGTTCCAGAAAATCAAATTCTAAGTCCTTCTTTTTGGCATGTAGACAATAGAACATATCACAATTCAATGATTTTCGAACTTTTTGTGGTTGAGAATCACTGTTCACTGGGAATAACTTATTCTGCTGTAGATAGTATATTCTGAAAAGTGATCCAAGCAAAACTAGCATTACCTAATATTCTAGAGAAAGCAATTAAACGATTGCTTCATGTTGATTAAATTATCAAATGTACAATATTTATACTGTTTTGATAAATTATATAACGTTACAACGTTTTAATTAACTGCAAGGCGTAGAAACAATAAACACTGTTTATTAACTACCAAGGTAATTAAATAAAGTTTGTTAATATTTTTGCAAATATGCTATTTTGTATTTTGTTGAATGTTTGTTTGTTTTTTGCAAATTTATCTTCTGTTTTTATTACAATGATAATTTGTAATAAGACCTACATTTTGTTGAAATATGTAATAAATGTTTAATGTAGATTACAAGCATTTTCTTTTTTACAATTAAAAAAAAATTATGAAATACGTATTTAAAGAGTTCATCTATAATAATATGACGAATGTGATAAGCATTTTTGCTCGATGTTGCTTGGAAAAAAATGAATAATTTGTTATAAAATGAAGTGAATCAGCAAACTTACATACATACAACCGCTCGTAGAATTCACACACTCAAGCAATAATAGAAAAAAAATACTCTGCAATAATCCATCAGCCGTTAATTAAAATGCTAAATGGAAAAAAGAAAAAGTCCAATGAAACGCCACATACAGCTAAAGTACAAATACATATGCAGAAAAAGGGTGAAATTCGCAATAGTGACACCTAAAGGGAATATCGCTAATTCCGATTTAAACCTTTCTAAATCTCTTTGGTAAAAAATATGCGATTATATAATTTGACATCAATTTTCAGCCTAAATTTCTACAAATTTATATAATAAATAGTAATAAAATTTTCAAATACAATCGATTCGTTACGACAAGTTCAAATAAACATAAAGGTGGCGTATAATGTGACTAGAGTTAGTGATAAAGCGAAAATGCAAAGAACCTATACATTTTACGATGCTACGATTGTTAAATAATTGATAAAAATCATGATTGTTTACCTTGTTTAGTGGCAACTAAACAATACATAATCTTGAAAATATTAAACATTTTCTCATGTCCAATTACTACGATTCATAAATCTTTTTTGATAGGTAATTCACTTAAAGTTGACAACAAAATTTTCCCATCAAATAGGGTCACTTTATATTCTCTCTAAGTGATAAGTCTACCATTACTATTTTATTCACCTCTGGTATTAAGACTGGTTTTTTTTTCTTATCGCTTGTTTTAGATATTGTAGCTCTTTTTATTATAATAGATTTAGCAAGCCAAGAAGTTGAATATTTGAAAAACTATGAGCGATTGTTCGAAACTGAACGCCAAATATACGGATTATAGCGTTCTGACGTCTTTTTCGGTTTTAGTTTGACATGTTTACCGTTTTCTATAGGATCTACTGATCTAATTCTAAAGTCTCATGCGTTTTTGTCCAAATTGTGGCATATGTTATACAGTGGAACCTCGACATAGACCTTAATTCATTCCAAATGTTTGGACGTATATTAAATTCACTTAATTTTTTAATTAGAACTATTTGTTTATAATTTTTTTCATATAATTAAATCGTTTGAGTAAGGTCGTATATCGAATCAAAGACGTATGTTATATCGAGGTACATTTTTCTTGTTAAACCAGGTTGTATATCAAATTGGACGTATAAGGAATAGACGAATATCGAGGTTCCACTGTAGTTGTGTCTTTTAAAGGCATTTAGATAACAATGCAGCAAGAATTGTCTTCAATTCTGTCGTCAGTACTTGGACCTTTAAATGTCTGAATTTAGAAAACCTTAACAATTATGATTATCCGTTGCAAACCTAAAATTCCAATTTTTAATCTGCTGATTCCTTCAAAATCAAAATTACGACAGTCTTGTCTACCAGAAATAGATAAAAGCAATTCGTTTTAATTAGCATTTTATAGTCAGATTTATTAGATAATTACCAATGAACTATGCAAGTACACATAAAAAATAAAATAATTGAAAACGACTTATAATTTAGTAAAATAAGAATCAATCGAATCGAATTGAATCGATTCATTGAAATGCTTTTTTTACCAACTGGGTTATTTAGTAAATAATGTTAGATATACAATTTGGAACAATTTCGAATGCAATAACAATTGCAATCGGTTACGGTAAATATATCGCTAATGCACAATGCATTAAAAATATTTTTCATCAATTTGATTGAAATCAATTATCGAACATTATGAAACATTGCATATGATTTTAAATATAATATAAATGCAGGTGTATCAAATATATATGTGAAAAATATCAACTGCATGTACCTAATAAAAATATTTACATAACTAATTATAATAACATGTTAATTTATTAGCAATTTGCTAGTTAATTGATTTAATAATATGAAAGCGTATTTATTTTGCTGTAATAAATATTTATTATGAATATTATTGCTAAAAATGAATAATGTTTATCAACTCCTCTTACTTAAAGAAATCGATACCATAAATTGTTGGTTATTTCCATTTTTAATTATCAGCACGCGTATCGTATGACAATAAATATAAAATTGATATCATGCTGTGATAACGCCTTTCCAGTGTATGTAGAATTTTATTATATTTTACACATTTTTTTATATTATTTTTTCAAATCATTCATCTAAGATACATTGTCATTTGGTTTTTTAAACTAAATTATGCTGCCTTGTCATATAATTTACGCTAATACTGTAGATTTATGCGTTTTTCAATTAAGTTTTAAATAATTGCGATTGTCTTTATGTCATATCTAATTAATTTGTAATAAATCCTTTTGAAAGTATTTCGCATGCTCAATTTATTATCTATTATTTATTACGTTTTTAGATGTTTTACTGACATAGATTTTGTGTATAATAATTTTAATATTGTTAATTATTGGGTTTTCTAATTAAGTTAACACTTTTAACGAATGATAGATAATTAATCTTTCAAATTAAGTAATTTGCAATGTATAGTCGTCCATAAACTAAACGAATTTATTGTCTGAGGATTTATATTATATTAATTTATAATAAATTTTATTGCATTGCGAAATATTATACATTACATTGCTAAATAAATCTAAAATGGGTTTTTAAATATTCTTCTATCTTCCTAATCGCTTTTAATTTCTTTCGATTGGCGAGTTGTCGCAAAGTAATATTTTTTGACACTAGATTAGTTTGTTTTTGTCCTACATTATAATTAAGTAACATTTTCATAGTTTGATGGCCAGTTATTTGAATGAGAATATTAAATTTTATAACGCTCCATTTTATATTAGATATAATTTGTAAAATTATGAAATTTCTTGATTAATTGATTTAGGAGGTTTTACTAAAA